>JAQFYT010003451.1:0-10727 GCA_034694925.1 Ceratophysella denticulata | reverse complement strand
GCTGGGGTCCTTCGGTAGGGACCCTTAAGGGCCTTTGCCCCAAAAAAGATTATTTTTCCCGTAATGTACTCACCAAGAGCTTTCAAATGACATATCACTCGTTAAAATCGGTTTGGCGGCGCTATAACCGTAATGTTCCGAGAATTCTTTACTGTCAACAAACTTTAAACTTTCTCAATGTTACTTTGTTATTATTATATTGAGGAGGGATGAATGAAACAAATTGATATTTAAACTTTTGAATTAGAACTTTCCAGTTATTTCAACCGATCACAGCACGAATAAAATGTCCGCCGCTCCGTGGCACCCAGAAAAGAGCAGCTGTGCATGAATTAAAGTAATAATTGCTAATCTAACCTGACATCTTCATTACTTAATTTAATCATAATTTTATCATACATATTCATTCTCCAACTCAATTCACAAACTACCTCATTTCTGCAGTGCTTAGCTTATGCTACTGCTTCCACCTCTCAATTTTTATTTCGAGTACATTATGCAAGACCTCTCAACTCGAATCTGCGGCGACTGGAATTCCAAAAGAAAACTCAACAGTGATTAGTTTACATTTTTTCTGTTACTTGTCACGTCGTCACCTGCAATAAAGAAACAAGAAATCTAGTTGAGTTTAAAATCTTACACTCAACATTATGGTAGGGATAAATAGGGTAGTGTATTTACTTAATTGTTCACGTAGCCAAGCCCAATTGCTACTTATATATCAACAAATACCAAGAACAAAAGGGTATATTATTAATACGTAAACTATCTAGAGATTAGTGATTGAAATACACCGCGTCCAGGTCAATTGATTTACACTAATGGAAAAACGAATAATTTATTCTATTCCTCAGTTATATAACAATTACAGGGCGAAAGCCTCACAAAGACAAGGCAAATTAATACTTGAAAAATCAATAATCAAACCTATAGACTAGAACTTAGAGATTCCATTTAGTCTAGCCAAGGGTTATATTACAAACAATTGCTTTCAAGAACAAATCTAAAGTCCGAGTTCTATATTCCATTCAAACACAACCCTTAACTATCTAAGAAACTTATTTGGCGAGTTCCTTTCGGTGGACGCGTTGCACTTGCTATATTGACGTCATTCTTTAATAAATTAAATAAGCATTTTAAGCTCAACCAGCACTTTAAATATATAAAAAATATGTGTCTTGAAGGTAGTGAGCATTCATAATTTGAGATTCATAATTTGTATCTCTTAAATTAGGACACTACATTACTATGCATGCATCAAAGGCCTCTCCAGCAGAAGAGGCTTGTGTCATATGTTATATCTTCAATTTTTTCGCCGCTATGAGTTGTCGCCGGCTATGAATATTCGCCGCTAATTCATAGCGGGCTCGCAATGGAATTTTGGAATCAAAAAACGTTCTGCCTAGTGACCGGAGCAAGTCGAGGAATTGGACAGGCAATCGTGACTGAATTTGGGAAAAAAGTTGCCCCGGGATAAGTTTTTCTGCTCTTGGACCGCTCTGGAAGAAACAAAAAAACTAGCTCTTGTGGCATCCGGACCAAACCGAATTCATGTGGTGACCGCAGCCGTTGTTCTGTCCAAACCGAATTCGAAGGAATACCTGGATTTGATTCAGTCCACATTGACCTCAACGGGTTCCAAGGCCACGCACTTTGACCATGCCTTCGTGGTCCACAACGCCGCATCCACCGGTGACCTGAGCTTAAGCATCAAGCAAATGGAGGACATTCAACCACTTCGTGAGTATTTCGGCTGCAATATCGGGTCCATGATTCTGCTCATGTCTCAGTTCTTAAAAGTATTTCCTGATGAGTCCTAGCAACGGAGCGTCGTTCAGGTCACGTCCATGGCAGCAAAAAGAGACCATTACGGAAAATGAGTTTGTACTGTGCTGGGAAGGCGACTCGGGACATGCTGATGCTGAATCTTGCCTTAGAAGAACCATCAATTTCCGTCATATCTTATGCACCTGGACCAGTGGACACGGATATGTACACGACAATGCCATGGATTCTGCTCGAAGAAGAAAGCAAATTGTTTCGGGAGATAAAAAATTCCGAACATTTTTTAACACCGCTTCAAACCGTGGAAAAATTAATTAAGATTTTGGCACAGAAGAAGTACACCAAGGGAGAACATGTTGATCACTCGGAAATTGAATAAATTTGGATAAATTTGGATAAATTTGGATAAATAATTACGCTATACCTTACAATAACTAAACTAAACAGTATTTCACCTAGCTTTATAAATCAATGTACCTAATGTATTTTCAAACTTTAATACCTTAATACGTACTTTGCATTCAATTAAAAATGATTTTAATCGAACGAAGCAGGCTTTGCTTTAAATCATATGCTTGCCATCAAAGATGTACATGATTTGATTTGACCTTAAGGATAGTCCGCTATTTCAAGTTACATAGGAAATTGGCCTTTCCGGCTTCTACATATATCATTCAATTAACGTTCATTTGAGTTTGATTAAATTATTGTCGTAATTTCGGCTACTATGTTTCCTCTTTGTGGATCTAATTCCAGCCAATAGCTCGTTCATTTGAGGCTCAGGCTTTATAAACTGTGTGTGTCTGGCTTTATTGCAATTGCAGCTCGGAAATAGGATACTCCAAAATCAAACCTGAAACCGTAAAGATTGTGTGTCACAAGAAATATAGGTAATCTTTCTGGCTGCGAAGCTTTAGCATAGCATGGATCACGATCACGATCACGACTAGCTACACATAATTGATAATTCGAGGACAGTCAGTGTCAGCGTCAGTAGTGTGGTTTATTCAGCTCTGGCCTGGCCTGAGCAGGACATAAATAAGCTGGACAAAATATTATTCGGCGTGATTAGAAGTTATTGCCGTATAGCAATTCAGAATTGAAAATTACTCAAAGTCTTGTAAGAAATAGACAATAATTTGACTGGAGCTTTACATAAGAATTTGTAATACATATCCAGTTACACGCAGACAACAGAAAGTTATTCCATGGACCCATGGGCGGCAGTGGTTCCGACGACTTTTTCAGAACCTGACACCCCTGGAAGTGGTTCAGACAAACTGGTTTCTTCAGCCTCTTCAGCTCAACCCGCTGGCCTTCAGTTACCCTCAATTCAAGACACACTCGACTCATCTGAAAAGGGAACAAGGCCGGATAGCAGTAATTTATTCGAGGACCACTTTGTGCCAGACGCCAGACGTAACTCTGATGATAATACTAACTTCGAAAAGTTACCAGATACTCAGCAATATTTGGCTTCATTAGGTAACTTACTTAATATATTTAAATTTTAAATCGAAAAGTACTTAAGTTAATATTTTATACAAGTTTTGAAATCTCATTATTTAACGAGTTTTTAATTTTATTTTACAGAACGAAAGCTTCAGAAACTTCAAAAAGGTAAAGATACACCGGACGGTTTACTTGAATCCTTGCAACAGACCCGAGAGGCCTCACTGGTCAATTTACTCACGAATAACGCCCATCCCGTGGACACAACCGAATCTGAAGAAATCCGACTGAATCCTATTCTGAATAAATTAATTCCTGAAAAGTCTGCACTGACAGTGGAAGAACTAGTTCATCTTGTACACGCAGATCAGTTGTCATTGTCACAGGAAACGGACCACGAACCACACTCAACTTCCAACGGTGACGAAGCCGTGTCATAAGAGCTAACTCGAATTATCACGAAAATTAATCGGCTGTAAAATGGGATTCTGGAACAAAAAAACTTTCTGTCTCATCACTGGAGCGAGCAAAGGAATCGGAAAAACAATTGCAATTGAATTTGCTAAAAAAGTGGCCCCTGAATCCGTTTTCCTACTCCTTGCCCGATCTGGTCCGCAATTAGAAGAAACTAAAGCTGAGATTTTGAGCCTTGGATTTCTGGATTCACAAGTGGTCACTGCGGAAATTGACCTTTCCCAACCCGATCCGGGTCAATACCTCAACCTAATAAATTCCGCATTAACCAAGTCAGGACGGAAATCCAGTGATTTTGAGCTGTCAATCCTGGTCCACAATGCGGGTTCCCTAGGAAATGTACATCTCCGTGTGACTCAGATGGAAGATTTGGCGGAGCTGAGGTCATACTACGATTTTAATCTCATTTCCCTCATTTTGTTGACCTCTCAATACGTGAAAGTATTTGCGGATGAAGGGAAGCAAAGAAGTATTATTAATATTTCTTCCTTGGGAGCCCTCCAGCCGTTCAAGACCTGGAGTTCGTACTGTACTGGGAAGGCGGCGAGGGACATGGTACTCCGGAGCATTGCGGTGGAAGACCCGTCCATTGCCACGTTGAACTACGCTCCTGGGCCAGTGGACACGGATATTTACTCCGAGGCACTCAATAGGATGGGGGATGAGGAGACGAGGAAGTCTTTTAGTGACTGCAAGACTTCGGGTCAAATTTTAACCCCAATTCAGACCATCACTAAATTAGTTCGAGTTTTGGAAGAAGGAAAGTTTACTAAGGGGGAACATGTGGACTACTTTGATTTAGAGTAAATTTAAAATATACCTAGTTTACGATTCGGATATAATCTTGTACACGTTTTTCGCCAATTAAGTATCGTTAATCAAGCAAATTTGAAATTAAAAATTATTGGATCTGAACCCGAATTTAGCGCTTTTTCAATAGTTTAATTTGTTTTAAGCTCAGAATGTTTTTTCCTTCTGAAAATGTCAAATGACTCTGACGAGTCTTGGGAGCATTTCCAATTAATGGGTAATTTGACAATGCTGCAGCCAGGTTAGTAGTGTTAACGAGTGCATCATTAGAAAGAGCGCTAAATGGTCCAGATTACATATTTAACTAATTCTGATTAACTTGACTAATGGTGTTTGATTGGCAAAAACCGCATTCATTATTATATACAAACCGGTTCGGTTATAACGGAACCAAGATTATATCCAAACCTTAACATATACATTTTGAAGCTTGGCTTATCTTCTTCATTCTTCATGTATTTGTAATTTTCATGGAAAACATTCTTACTTCTGGGGTGATGTGGCAGTATTGTCTAAATTTGGGACATATATTCCATTTCCGAATGATTATTCCGTTTGATATGAATTGTATTGTTTGTAAATTCACTTAAATTTTGTGCATAACATTGAGGTATGGCGTTAACTTTACTGTTAGTTTTTTGGCTAGTTTAATTATTTACTTTTTTGTGCTGGACGTACTAGACATCTGTAATATGTACTGTAATATTCCTGTGAAACTTAAACTTAAGAAATTAAATCATGCTCACCATTCATCAAAAGTATTTCGACAATTACCTCTTTAGTGTACCCATAATAGCTAGATTGAAACGACTCATAGTAGATACATACTTACTTGAGGTCACATAAGGAGATATTTTCTGATTTTTTCATTAAAAAAAATGCTATACTGTCAAGAAATGTCGTCCATACAGATGTGTAGTTTTTAGTTCCATTTGAACGGGTTTCAGTGCATGTAAAAGTAAATATGTAGCCTACTGCGGTCTGACGCATATAGGGAAACTCATATGGACGGTTAACGACATGATAAACAAGTAGAATTATTGATATTTTAAAATATTGAAAAGCAAGTCAACTTTCTTGTTTAAAAATAGTATTCTTGGAAAGACAACAAAGGTGTATAAAGGGTTTCGAACCTTTCGACTTAGGTTGAGTCCTTGAGCTGGGAGGTTCGCACGAAACGAAAGCTTCATTTTCAACTGTATTTTACCCAGGAGCCAATCTCCGTCAATTGTTGGGGACGCAGGACGTGGCCTTATTTTATCCTAGTATTGTTATTAA
Organism: Ceratophysella denticulata; assembly: GCA_034694925.1. Classification (NCBI taxonomy): domain Eukaryota; kingdom Metazoa; phylum Arthropoda; class Collembola; order Poduromorpha; family Hypogastruridae; genus Ceratophysella; species Ceratophysella denticulata. The sequence continues at coordinate 4,928 of JAQFYT010003451.1, read as the reverse complement.
ATATTCAGTACTTTAATACTTCTGTCATAGTAGCAGTTTGGAATGAAAACCCTACATAATATGTGACCTTTTGTAAGGTAAACTAACCAAAGATATTGGACTCTAAAAACGCAGTGTGCCGCGACAACGGTACTAGAAAAGGTTTATATCAGTGGTGACTAAAAGAGCTTCCGTCAAGTGTGACATGTTCACGGCAAAATCTGCAAAACACCCAAGCGGTCTATTGATTCACAATTGCAGGATGTACAACAACAACAACGCCGCCACCACAGCCGCAGGTAATCTTACTAGTGCGGCGACATGCATTTCTATTGCGCACGAATTTGACCGCTTGCCGCTTGTAAATCTAACACTGCGCGAACAGACGGTTTGTATCATCCATTGAGTTCCGTCTCTTGTGGTATATTATTGGTAAAGTTGCTATGTATTTACAGTTTCACTATTATTAGTTGAACCCTTCTTGCTGACGGAGAGGCAAACCATGTGCAAACGGGTTTAAACCCAAAACTTTGGTAATAAGGTATGGTCAAAGTAAGGATAAGGGACGCGTATCACGTAAGCAATTTGACCCCTCTTCAAGGTCAGAACTGGGGTCAAAGTTAACATTACGTCTTATGGCAGCACTATGAACGCGAATGTATTTTGACCTAAAAATTACTGTAATAGAGAGACCTAAGCTACCTTAGGTCTCTCGACCGGGTCATAGTATATTAAACAGTCACCTAAGGAGGATGGGCCTAATTCATACCTCCCTCTGCACTAGCTGCGGAAAAGAGGAAGAGACTAGAAACCACTTCATGGGTGACTGTGAAGCCTTCTGTGAAGCTCGACTTAAGCTCTTCGGAGCGCCATTCCCGGCAGTCGAGGAAGTCCAAACATTATCCTTGCGTGTACTGATGGAATTTATCAGTAACACGAATAGATTTAATTCGATTTCTCGTGGAAATGGAAATCGGTGAAGTAAAGCTGTCCGGGAGAGTCTGCAATAGGCCCGCTTGAGGCCCAAGCAGCCGAGTGTGTCACTGTTCTATAGTGTCGTCACTCGCTCCCATAAACATACATAAAAGCTACCTTAAAACAATGCAAAACGCGGCATTCAATTTGGAGGTCAGGAAGTGGGTCAAATAGATTCCCAAAGGTCAAAGTTAACATAGGCTCTTATGGCAGCACTATGAACGTGAATGAATTTTGACATAAAAATTACTGTATAAAACAGCTCTAGCCTACCTGATACCTGGTTGATAACTTTGATCCCAAATACACGTTTCTTCTGATTCACGTTCAAATACTTAGGTAACTATGTATAATTTTAAAATTCCACAGTACGATTTACAACAGCTCCAGAAGAGGAAGGCCAATTGAACATAATAGATTGGAATTATGGGGAGGATCTTGATGTGCTCAAAGCCATGTTATCCAATGCAACTGGAGAGGTTAGTCAGCATTCAGCATACTTAGTTAATGAATTATAAATATTGGAGTGTCACGGTCAACTGCAACGGTCTCTTAAGTGATACCCAGGCCACCGGATTAATTAATTTCAATTTATGTTCTTTGCATATTTGTAGAAACGGGGAACCGCTCGAGATTTAATAGCCACATGTATGAAAAAATTGGAACCGGAATGTAGTGACGGTAAAGCATCGAAGGACACGAAAAGTCAAAAGATTGGACAATTGGTCCGCTGTCGTAATCCACTTCAGATTGACTTGGTAAGATCTTATGCTCATGTAGCGGCATATACAATAGACTACAGACTAAGGTATACATAACGAGGGCTGCTATCGAAAAACCAATGCGGCAAGTTGCGGGCACGATTTGTGGACAAATCTCCGGATTTTGAAAAATGTACTTCAATGGTTGAAAACTTGACTATCCGGAAAGCGATTTCAGTCAGAGCCACAAATTTTTAGACAGAAATGTTGCTGTTTGCTGCTTGTTGAAAGGGGTTTATAAGGAATCCGTTTTTTTTTAATTTCGTGACGCTTTAACTAAATCTTCATAAAAAACTGAAGAGATTAATATTCATCCCTTGCATCAGGGGATTCGGACCGAAATCGCGTTGTTAACGATATCAAATTTTTAGGATTTGAAGCATTTCCAATCCGTAGATCTGGATACAGAATTTTGAAGTCTTTTCATTATTTTTGCGACAACCTTTTTGTAGGTGTATAAGGACACCGGGGAGGGGGTACAGTTGCCAGTAACTGCGGTTAGCCATTAACCGCGGGTAAGCGTATTTACGTTAACCGCGCAAAATTGGCAGTTAACTATAAACTAAACGCTGTTAGTCGAATGAATAACTGCAGTTACGGCTGATCAAAATTCAAGGTGGTTAATCGCGGTCAGATTTTATTGGTAATCAGCCGCGGCAACGCTTCAAAATATATGTTTGATTTCAGATTTTGGACATGGTCTTGAGCTACATTCCGGTCAAGTCTTTGCTGACCGCTCGCTTAGTCAATCGAACCTGGAACGCAAAAGCTCTTCCTTGGATTCAAAAAAAGACACAGAAGCCGGTACTACGTGTATCTCCAGTAGAGTTCCAAATGTTTTGTGCCGAATTTGACTGCGCCGAAGTCTTTCCATTCGGGTCACTCGAAATTATACTTCAGGGCTTGAACAAAGATGCCTGCCACAAGTTTTTCACTAAACACGGTTCTAAACTCCAAAAGCTGAAGAGCCATGAGCACAACTTCCACGAAGGGCTTGATGCGTCGGCTCTTCCGGAAAGTCTCAGGAAGCTCCAATACATCTTCAGACAAGTTTCCAACTTGAAAGCACTGGATCTAAATTTCGAGCATCTTCCTAAACTGGGTCTGTTTGACTTTGATGAAGGGAAGAGTGTGACCTTAAGTCAAGTTGAGTACTTGAAGCTTCGTTGGATGGGTTCACTTAGTCAAGGATTTCTGAGTGGCCTCTTCAATATGCTCCCTCGTTTAAAAGTAATAGAACTAGAAATGGGCCGCCCAAATTTTAATGAGCAAGACTGGGAAATATTCGGTAATTCCTTGAGACAAAAATTGAGTCTCCATACGATTCATTTCCCACGACGTCTCGTACACAGAGAAGCAGAAGTTATGTTTAGATCAATGGCCACACCAGGGTCACCAAAACTCAAAGAACTGACCATGCCCTGGATGGTATATCTAAGTTCTTTGAGTAATGAGGAATTGGGATTTCTGGAAACCCAGGAAGATTTGTTAAGGTCACAGTCGGACAATTTGGAAGTTCTAAGTCTAACTATCACGTATAACACAGTTCATCGCGATGCAATCGGGTTAGCTCAACAGAAACGCAAATTTCCAATCCTGAAAAACTTGAAGACTGCTACATTTGATATTATAATTCTGACTAATGAACCAAGACCCTTGTATCCACATATTCCAATTGAACCAGAAGATCTACCGAAATTACAAACTCTGTGTGTTGTTCCTGAGACAATGGAGACTGAAGTATTTGCAGATTCCCTCTTTCTCAGCGTTCAAGAAGTTAAACTTTGTAGATGGAGTACCGAAAATATTGGTATCTTAACCAAGATTGGAAGTAGATTTCCTAATTTGAGGAAATTGTCAAATTTGGAAATCAGCGTGAATGTGAAAGCAATGGAGATCATTGTTACGAGCTTCCCTGATATAGAAGATCTGGAATTGAAGATTGTTGATGACCCTGGAGAACACATTCAGAACTTCAATTTGGTCATCAGTGGGATTCCAGCCGAGAAGTGGGATTCGGCTCAAGATCAGCTCGCAGAATGCTCCAGATCAGGGTATAAACCATTGACAACTTGGATTGACCAACCCGGACCTTCTCTTCGAGACCTTAAATGTAAATATACCAATTATAATAAGTTGTTCTGCTTTGCTGAAGATCAGAGGATATTAAAATTAAATACTATTCTCTTAGCTTTGAAAAGATTGGTCCTGGAATGTGACCCTTTCCCAGAGGATCAATTTGCAGGTAGCACGGGGTATAAATCCTTACCTTCTTGGATTGACCCAACTAGAGCTTCATTTCTTCGCCTGACACGTAAGCATATATAACTTTTATTATTTGCAATGCGTTTTCGAATTATTTAAATTACGTGACAGCTCAGGACATTAAACTATTTTCATTTTCACAGGTCGGAAAAGATTTATCTTGTTTCCTTTCCCTCAGAAAAAACCACGCGTTGTTCGTATAGATGAAATTGGAGTTTATTTGACCTTTCTCCGCCTCTCGCCTCAACTAAATCTAACATTTCGTGGTTTAATCGTAAGGAATCAACTAATTAAATTTAATTCAATTCACTAGAATGGACTGATTTTATCTACTATGCGCGAGTATCGTATTCTAATATATTAATGTTTTTACAATTAGATTCCGGATGAACTTGCAGCCAAGTTAACGGGACACTATCAAAATATTTACTTCCTCCCAGTTTTGCCCAAAGAAACCCAATAATTCAAACTCGGATCATGCTTATAAATAATATAATTCGAATTCTGGCATTGACCCGAAAGAAACCGTCATAATTTCGGTTGTTATAAAGGACCGAACGGGCGGAAAACCAACCAAGAAAGCAAACCCGAACTGGAGACAGCTTGGTTGTTATTTAATTTGAGTAATTCCACATATGTACTATATGATGAACAAGTGTGTCGCTACGCTCCACCTGCGCCTTACGGCCCTTCTCTGTACACCGAGTAAATCAGTGGTTTTGCAGTATTTTACATTTAAAATAAAGAATACGATTTTTAGATAGGAATATAATTTTTTAGCTAGAAATACCATTTTTGGATAAGAAAACCATTTTTAGATAGGAATATCCATTTTTTTAAGCTAGAAATACCATTTTTTAGCAAGAAATACCAATTTTTTAGCTAGAAATACCATTTTTTGACCTCAACTAATTATGGTAATTTTAAGCGGGCGGATATTTATTTGAC
>JAQFYT010003450.1:0-10731 GCA_034694925.1 Ceratophysella denticulata | reverse complement strand
AGCAGCTTCTCTAATGTGATCTCAAGGACTGGTCTATGGTCAAATTGATTTAGACCACAGAACCAGCCCAGCTCCTGCACCCCCACCTTGGTCTGCTTCTGCACTGCTCATTTCGTGCGTTCTATCAGTTTGACACGTTTGTGTTAAGTAAGTCATAAGTGGTAATCAACTTTTGACTTTGACTTACCTATTACATGTACATATATTTTATATTTATGTATGTATGTATGTTACGTAGTTCAGTTGTTACATTCAACATTACAAAACACAAAAGGAACGGCCAGCGGATTACAAAATGAACTGTCAACGGTCGGACAGTACTGTCAACTGTGTACATACAACATAACATACTGTCGGTCCGTTGTGTGTATAGCAATAGTGCAGGGTGTAACCTACAGTACAGTAAAGCTGAGGCTAAACTGGTAATAAACCAACAACCAATGAATAACTTATAATCAAATATTCCAATTCAATTCATTACAGTACAAACAAACAATAAAGATGTTTCGCCGCCCTAAGAAACCCATCCGCCCTCGCCTCATTATTACGGATAATGACGGTGATGAGCCTGATAATGATATGGACGTGACGGAAATTCCAACTAAACCAACAGTCGTAAAGGCCGAACCTTCAATGCCCAGACGTCCGAATCCGTCGTTGGAGACCGACTTGGAAAGTCAGACCAAGTCCAGTTCATTGTTGAGCTTTGACGATGATGAAGACGGGGAGACTTTCCAGGTCAAGAAGTCATCCGTATCACGCCGACTCATGAAACAAAGGGAGAAAGAAAAGAAACCCAAGAAACCAGCTCAATTTGACACGAAGCAAAGCTCACAAAATAATGACAATGATCAGTCGGACCAAACATTTCTTCGGATTCTGGTTGGGCGTGAAGCTGAGGCAGTTGACATGGAATCTGGTAGCGAAGAGGAGGACGAAGGACGGATTACTTTCAGACCACGTTCGGATAATGTTTCGGAAGAATTGAGAAGAGCACTTGACGGAGACGGGATTCCGGATGCGAATCTCATTCATGAGGTCAGAAAAAGAAGACAAATGGCTCGAGATATGGGAGGATTTATTCCGTTAGATGATGCAGACAGGTACGTGTACTCACTTCAAGTCAGCAGTCAGCTTCAACCGTGTAATTTGCGCAACCATCAATTCAATATTTGATTTGATTGTCTACAGATACAAGTCTGACAAGTCTCGCCTTGTTCGAGAAGATGACAATGATCAAAGTGAAGACGAAGAGCGAATTGATTTTACGATTGATTCCTCTAAGATTGACCGTGAGCGCCGGATTGAAGTATTCAATGCAGCGCGAGATGAAGGTATTAAGCTCATTCATGTTTCACTTTCACAGTAGTTTTTTAACAGTTTTAATTGCTTGTATTAGTTCGGTAGGGAATTCCATATCATACCATCTTTGTTTAAAACGTTCTTTCTTATTAGAGCGAGATCGTGCGTCAGAAGATGAGTCGGATCCCGAAATGGATGAATGGGAAAGGCAGCAAATTCGAAAAGGCGTGTCTCAGGTATGTTAAATGGAAGGTTGATTTACTCCACTAATAATTGGAACAAAGTTGACCTGAAATCCGAACCTGCCCAGTTTATTCCAAACAATTTTGTCCTACAGATAAGTACTGGAGCACGGGAGGCGTTCCACGGCTTTCTAATGCAAGAACCAAAAGATGCTCCTCGAGAGAATTCAGTAAATTCATATGGGAACGGAAATCACTTAGCAGAACCAGCGTATATCCCACGAGTGAACATCGATGATATTGTGTCTGGATCCAAACGAGTTGACCCCGAGATGATTTTGCAGAAACTCGGTGATACGTGAGTTAAAGTGTTCTATTGTTATTCCAAATACACGCCCTCTAGTTATATCTCGTATTGTAATGTAACTCCCAGCGTTTCGAAACTGTTTTAAATGTAATTTGTTTAGGCTGTCATCCCTGAAATTGAGCTGTGATAGAAGACGAGGTGAACTGTCTCGAACGTCCGCTGACCTGGAGTTGGTCAAACAAGAGCTGAAAGAGTGTGGCAGTTCAAAGCCGGCCCTGTCATCTCGCTTCATGCTCTATCAGAAGCTACGTGGGTATGTCACTGACTTGGTAGACTGTCTTCGTTGTAAGGTACGATTAATTTTTGCTAATTTGTAGGCTTCGTCCGACCTCTTGTTTTTTATATTTTCAATATAATTGATATTCTCCTAACCCTAACGTTGTCCGTTGTTCACATTATCACATTTTCATAATGTTTACATATTGATTGGTTAAGGTTGACACAACGGCTGTTAGAAATATCTTGCAAACATCATACATTGTGAATAGCAAATAGAAATTCTAAACTCATTGTTTCGTAACGCAGTCTTGTAATGAGTAGAAATTGTGACTGCTGACTGCAATTCAGAATGCCTTTATTTCAGATTAAGACAGTTTTCTGTTAGTGGTGGGGCAATCCCTGATGATCCCTGATGATCCACCCATTCGGGTGGATCATTTGTGTGCAAAAATAAGAATTGTTTTATTTTGTTTCTTTCAGATTCCAGAAATTGAAATCTTACAAACCCGGATGATTGACCTGCAAAAGAGACGCATAGAAAAGCTAGTTGAGCGAAGGAGACAGGACACCCGAGATCAACTCGAAGAGATAAACAATAATTCTGGTATAACTCGACGTGGAGCGGAGCGAGAAGGACGTCGAACACGGAGAAGGAGAGCTCGAGAACTGAAAGCTATCACTTCGCACAGAGATGGACTGAGTTCGGATGACGAAGAAACTGAATTGGAATCCAAAAATTATCAAAATTCAAAAGGTATGTGTTAAACATAATACATTTCGTACCGTTAATCAGAAAGTTAAAATGGTTAGTTTATTAATAAGTATGCTAACTGCCAATTAAATATTTTAATTTTCCATTTCCAGATGCCATAATGCGCAATGCCGGACTTATTTTTGAAGACGTAAATGAAGATTTCGGTAGTGTGGAGGGCGTATTGAGTAGGTTTTTGGAATGGAAAGTTGAGGATTTACATTCCTATACGGAATCCTATGTTTCCTTGTGTATACCAAAATGTTTGGCTCCGTTCATTAAGCTTGAATTGTTAGGCTGGGATCCATTGTCTGTAAGTCAAATTGTATATAGTAATGTTTGAAATATAATTACCTGTGATATCATAAGCCATTATGAATTGTATACAAGATTTTATTGATAAACCGTTTGAATTCTTGTTCAGGATGACTTTGACATGAAGAAGTTTTCTTGGACTAGACCATTATTGACTTATGGGATTCGGGCTGACGAGACTCAAGATAGTTTAGCTTCCGATCCAGACTCTAGACTCGTACCCTCCATTGCCGACAAGGTCTTGATTCCTTGGATTGAACGTAATTACCAACTATCCACTTTTTAACGCACTTATTTATTAATTTTTTAATATTGAACGCATTTTTTTTCATGTATCAGGAACTATAAAAGGGAGGTGGGATCCTGTTTCTGTGTCGCAAACAAGAAAATTAGTAAACGTGGTCAAGAGAGTAATCAAAGACTGGTCAGTTAGTGCTAATAGCAAATCAATTCATAGTCTTCTGACCACTGTTATATTCAAGTTCAAGGAGGCTGTAGACAACGATGTTTTCATCCCTATATTTCCAAGAAAGTAAGTCGTAGTTATTTGATACATTCTCCAGTCGTGTTAATCGTGTTTAAAATATGTAACAAAATTCTGTTTCCAGTTTGGTTGCTTCCAAATCGAGTCCAGCCAGTCTTTTTTCTTCCCGCCAGTTTTGGTCCAGTGTTAAACTCCTAGATAACATGTCAGCATGGGCTGAGCTGCTAAGCGACAAACCACTCCAGGTTTTAGCGCTGGATGCTCTACTCACTCGATATATTCTGCTGGGCATTAGAACGGCCACTGATCTCCAGGAATCCGCCGAACGTGCTCGTGGAGTAAGTTGACATAACTTACATACATATTTCGGAGCTTTTCTTTCTCTTTCAGTCAGTCTTTCCTACAGGATTACTTACATTATGCGATATCCTTTGTATACAGGTTGTCACCGTTTTACCAAGAATTTGGCTAACACGAGAGCCTGAAGCAGAAGTTCCAAGCGGTATTTTACAATTCATCCGATGTTTGATATCTCTGGTTCAGGGGGCGGATTGTGCCTTAGCCGCTAACAGGTAAGCAATTTAAATTTATATCTTACAATTAGTATTTGAATGTGAATATTGGTGCTAGGGGTTATAGGGCATTATTATCTAAATATTATAATGGCGTGCATGTATCTGCGAACTCACTCACTCACTCACTCACTGTATGTATGTGTGTGAGACGGGTTGAAGTAAGGAAACCGATTGGTCAATTCTTAGAATTCAAATTCTTTGATATTTTCAAGACGTAAACAAACAACCACAGGCGACAACGCGACGGGCCATGGTTCCCATGACCGCGCAGGCTAGTAGCCAATAACCTTTTGGTTTTCAATGTGTCGTAAGTCGTAAGGCAGGTTTTTGTTATTATTTAGGTATTTGAAAATTAAATATAAAGGACTTCATTATATTTGGCATGGAAATTTACAATCCTGAGAATTTGACAATTTTTCAGATTATTAGGTATCTGATTAAATTTGAATCACCAAGATGACTTTCTAACGTGTTTACATTACTCTGGAAGTTTATAAGAAACAAGAACTACTGCGACAGCTTTAGATAAGTTGATAACTAACGGGCTTTAGAATTGAATGATTACGACTAATTTATTAGACAAGGTCTAATGGGAATGGGATGGCCCGTGTTGTCCGTCCGCAATTTTTATTTTAAACGCTACTTTAAACGAAAATAATTCTCACAAATGAGAATAATGTGATTGAGAAGCGAGTATTGCTTAATAGGATGAACATGAGCCTAATAATACGACACTAGAAACTAGCATAAGTCTCACAAACGTGGATACAATGATTATTGACGTAGCATTGTATTATTTAGGATGAATAATACATATAAAACGTAATAGTCTTACCTATTTGAAGCACAGCTTTCTTTATATAAACACCCGGATTTGGTAATAAGAGATATGGTAGTAGTCTAAGGATGTTTATGGGATGTATGTATTAGTTTAGTTTGAAGCGCTGCTTTTGTTTATATAAATACCGTGATTAGGTAATAAGAGATGAAGTAGTTTCTTGAAGATGTGTATGGTATGTAATAGTCTTGTACGAAGCGCTATTGTGTTTGATTCAAGTTATTTTAACGGTTTTATATAGCTGCGAGTTTTAACCTATTTACATAATTTTCTGCGAATGACAGACAGACAGACAGACAGGGGCATCCTAGTAGACCTTCTGGTCCAAAATATGCAACTTCTGAAAATGAGAGTTCGTCCCCTCTCACTAGGCTTATGTGTATTCGGTATACTGAAGGAATAAGTAACTTGCTTTCATAGGTCTGCGTTGTAAGGAACCGCGGAACATTTACGTGACGATGATAACTGTCCTGACTGCCGCTGACTAGCAAAAACATTTTAGCCTTGGATTAGAGTTAGAATAAGTGATAAACTATACAATTGATTGCTTGAACTTGATGGTCTGGTTTCCATTGTCCACGCTTTGGAGGTTAAGCAGTTCATGTAGAATTTCATTTTGGAGTTGATCAACCAAATTGTTGTATGGAATTACTGCTTTATTTGCCGATATGCTGAGCTGCAGGTTCTGGTTGTATGAAGTAATATTTGTGAGAAGACCTGGAAATGAAAATATTAAAATTAGCGAAAGCGATATTATTTTTCGTGCAAGTATTTCAGTAAACGTTTGGTGTTTCCAGCTAGGTATGTATAGGTATGTAGATTTACCGTATTTATAGCAGGCCATAGTGAAATTGATTTCTTCTATCGGAATATTATCAACCAATACGGGTTCATGTGGTCCAACAATGGGCGAAATAAGATATGGTGGCCAAGGTCTTCTTAAGGCATACTTTGTCATAAAATTGGGCAATCCACCTAGTAGAACTGTAATGACATACGTCGCAATCGGTCCGGTAGACTTTCTTCCTCTTTTGAAATTTGATTCGATTTCTCGCAATCGTATTACCGAATCTTCTTCCGCAACTGGAAGTTTTACAAGAACTGCTGAACTGGAAATGAATAGTTGTTTGGTAAACATTTCAGTTAATAAACGAATAATTCGCTTTTTTATCATCCACCTACCTATCTAAGAATGTACTTACAATTTATTAATCAATTTAGCGGAATTTCTCGGAAGTTTGAGTGTTGGCACACTCGTTTTAATGTATTTCGGTACTTTGAATCCATTTAGAATCAAGTAATTTCGGATGCCTCCCGCTACCGCAGCTAAAATAACTGTGCTACTGCTGACACCAAACTTGTTTTTTATTTCCTTCACTGTTTCCAGCTTAATTTTTTCGCTTGTCTGTCCCGTCGAAATTAAGAACAAATCTTCCTCCAAGCTTTGGAAATATGCCGGTGGATCTAATGCACATTCTTCCTGGGGTTCCATTTGATCTTGAACAACTTCATATATTGCCCGTATCGGAAATGTAAGCTGCTTGATGAAATAACGAATTTTTGATAGTGCCGTTCCTAAATCATTGGAGGTACTGGCTGATTCATAATATTGTTGTTCTCGAGTAGTTGGTGAAAGTTGAGTTAAAGCTTTAAAAATGGCATAACCGTCCGCTAGGGCATGGTGAAACCGCACTGTTACTTGAACGACTCCGCTATCTGCCACAAATTGGTTAAACTTAGTTATTTTGATCATTTCATACATCTCTATTTCAGGCTACTTTCGTATTTCGGCGATATCGTAATGTTTATACAGTTACATAGACAAAATATGTTCAAGGTTCTAACGTTTGTAACTGGCAGTTATATCATACGCGTGAACGTGTGATATATAGATGTCGTTCTAAGGCTGTATTTTCTACTTAATTTTAGGAAAAACTTTATACACATGATACTGAACGGTAGCGTCAATATACCCTAGACCATGTTTCGACTATCATTATAGAGCTAGAAAATTCTAAGATAAGAATTGATTTAAATCAACTTCAGTCAGCAACGGCTTGACTATGTCAAAGTTGACCTCACCTGGTGTTTCAAATATAATAATTTCCCACGGACTCTGACCTTCCGTAAAGGGACGATTCAAGTACTGATCTGGTCTCACGGGGTTTCCTTCTATAGAGTAGACATGATTTTCAATTTTAAATTTAGACTCCCATTTCCAAAAGGAGTATCCCATCCAAGAAGTCAGGAACTGTTGAAATTCTGGATAAAGAAGCTTGCCCTCAGCATTTCTTTCCTCAATCCAACCTGATTTGAAAATTTGAATTACTTCAGCCTTCGTCGTTCTTCTTCTCAACGTATCCAATTTGAGATGGATACCAATATTAATTCTTGGTCGAGTGTACACCGTGTCAGCTGCAAGTAAAGAACTCAGTGCTGAAACCATTCGAGCGAGATCAGGGCGGAAGTATCCACTCAGACTTGACACAGTCCAGCGCAAGATGTAAAGCGGTAGAAGAAGAATTGCAGTGACTGGCAAGGTTACAAATATCCAAACTGTGATAAGAATTGTGCAAAATTCTCGAATGAATTTACTAAACTCCAACATTTTTACTTTTAATTGTGTAATGAAGGAAAACAGGAGAATACAAGGATGTGATGGAGATGATGTGCAGACTTCTCTTGACGCTTAAGAAATCCGTAGTTCCAAATCAAAGATTAGTCGTGTGAAAATTGAAGCAAGAGATACACACGTACACCTTGTGAATTCTTCGAAGGTAATAAACAAATATTTTCGAGGATATATTTCCTTCAGAAAATTCAAGGAATCTGGAGATAAAAAAAAATTGGAAGTCTCTACCCAGCTTACGAGAATCACCTTGAATTTAGTTAGGGAATAACCTGTTCCTTGGTCATAATATTCTCGCAACAATGCTTATTCCCATGCAATGAGGCCTACACTTATTTAAAGATAGGAAAGGTCCATTGGTATCTTATATCCCACCACTTTTTTCATCAGTTAACCTAATTTTTTGCTCTTAATTCATAATCCAGTATACGCACGGCGTTAAATTTTGATTCAAGGATTTGATAGCCTACAGTATTACAGGATCATGATTATTGAGAAGGTAAGCAATATGACGCGTAATTCCAGAAGGAAGTAAAGAAGTAATTGTACACTATGCTATTAATTAATGCAAAGTAATGCAACACAAGTCACAATATTTGTGCTGCCAGTTAAAAAATTGATACCGATTTCGGTTTGGTATGTCCTGCTTGGTTTTCTCAATTCCTAAATTGATTGATTCTGTAAAGGACAGCAATTAGCGTATATGTTCTAAAAAAAATGAAATTTGTCCAATTTAACATTTTAATTGTTTATAAACATTCACTCCAATTACTCTAGAATCAAAGGATTTTAAGAGGATATTCATTTTGAAACGATGTACGATATGCGTTGACATATCGATTTTTTGCTGAGGCTAAAAATAAAAGCTAATTATTATGTGTGCATTTTATATAATTTTTGCGGAGAAGCATCTGCAACAACGAGAATATTAATAGTTCAAATCCTTTAGGACAGAACTCAGAACAGGCAAAAAAATTCGTGGATTTGCTTCAACATATTCGGTATACCACAACAATGCTTTTTTCGCAAGATGTTTATGGCTATTTAGCTTAGCAGTCTCAAGCTCAAGTGAGTCTCTACTAAGGCAGGAGGCTGAGGAGGATAAACCTTTTGGTATTTGGTATGGCATTTGGCAAACCGGCGTTAGTCGTCTTTGAGACGAGCACAAGACAAGTCAGTAGTGGTAGTGGTCGTGTAGAGAGTCTTCCAATTTTTTGCACAGCCGTGTAAATTAATTCTCACGTTCTTCCCATCATTCCTAATCTTCTCATCTTCTTCACTCGGACGCTGTATTTGTCTCTCGACAGCACGTTGTCTTATATCTTTGAATTGCGGAACCGACAGTGGCATCTTCTTGACCACAGTCCCGTTCAAACGCTGCTGGTCCATTGGGAGTGTCTAGACAAGAGGACTCAAGTTTGGAACCAAATAACATTAATATTTACATCTTATTGTCCTGATACGGACATAAAGATGTTAAGTGTCAATTCTTGTAACGGCTATCCGGAATAATTCAGGCTAATTTGCACGAGGTTTCGTGTTTTGTTGGGACATGTGACTAGCGATCGTTTAAAATAATTCTGGTTCTAACCGCATCATGCAGCATTGGTAGTGTACGGTAAAGAACAATGATACGGAAATTATCCAGTTTTAAGTCAGTTAAAACACTATTGTTTCAATACTGTTTATAATTCCGAACGTAATTTTGAATCCACGTGAATAAAACAAGGGTTACAGTTCTAGAAAGTACAAGTGTTGTTGGTGAAAAACTAGAATAATTTACACGTTTTACATTTTCCAACCCATCAATCAAGGATATTGAGAGCAAAGTCTCTTACAATTATTTACGCACGTGCACTGAACCTGAAGGGACATATTTTACGTGCTGTCTGAACTGAAGAATTAACTGAAGCAGATTCTTTCTTGTTATTAGGAAAAGGTAAGAATTTCCCTGAAGATGAGGGCACAGAATTTTCTCTTTCCCTGTTCTTGCTTCTTGTTTTTTGTCAAAGATTCACTTTTGACCTTGCTCGTGTAACCTAGTTTGTCAGAGCAATATTTTTTGCCTGAATAGGTGCAAAAAAGTGAAAACTGCACAGGTATACTAGAAAAGGGTGCCACTTCATTAATCTGTTCATTATGTTCCTCTGAATGCTAAGTTGACAGATTTTTGCATAGAATCCTTACCTGCTTCTACTGTATTCACCACATTTCGATTGGTACTAATAATTGCAAATATTAAATCGAGCTAAAACATAGTATAGGTACATATGAATTCACGAGAAAATATTTATATATTAATTTCTTATCTGGACGTAGTGGCTCTCATTGTATCATTCATATAAAACTTGGCTAAGAATGCTAAACAAATTGGAGTACTAACATAAATAAAGCAACTCCTAAAATAATTTATTTACTGAAATTCCAATATCAATATACGATACAATAAACAGAAGCTTCGAGAATTACTCGATAAGATGAAATTATTGGTATTTGTAATGTAATTAATCGAAATAGAGTTGCCCTGCCTGGTATTTCAAACGAATGCAATTGTGATGTGCATACCTATTAACGTTACGTTTCGTACCAATTACTGATGTGCTCTTTAGGTCAAATCCACATAAGTCTGCTACTACCTTCCTGTTACGGATACCCTGGCGTGCAAGGGCACATTAATTGTTTTTACTCAGCCAACTGTTCGAATCTGGTGACTGGTGACACAATAATAATGAAATGAGTTTGCTAATAGGATATAGACCATGAACTACTTGGGAGGGATTGAACCGAAGAATCGCTTTTTACGTTTACTTGTGCACACAATGTGGGTTGTTTTTCGACAGCCCTCTAAAAACAACTCTTATTTGAGATCACAACAATTAATAAAATCAGTAGACAGTAGTGCCAAGCTTGATCTTGATAGTATTCGATTCTCAGAAAGGGCAAATGCATACAGTAGTTTGATTCAGTTTGATTTGGGGAATACTTTATGGTACTATTGGAAAGCTGAAATTCCCTATGGAAACTGCCAACTATAGGTTTAATCCATAGTTGGCTATTAAATGATGAATC
>JAQFYT010003449.1:0-10733 GCA_034694925.1 Ceratophysella denticulata | reverse complement strand
AGGCTAGTACATTTTGCTATTTAAACGATGGTAGAATAAGCCTTCCTCTGAGATGATATCTCAGTCCTACGTTGACAAAAGAATAAATGCAATTATTATTAAACCCTGATTTCACACTACGCATAAAAAAAAATAACCGGTTTGATTAAAATTTTTGAAATTGCTTTTTTTTAACGTAATTGCTTTTAAATTTTAGCTGAATTAGGGCGAAAATTAAAAATGTGCGAAGCGAATGGGAGGGGTATACCAAGGTCGCATACTTTCACCGCGTACTTTGTGAAAGTACGCGATTTCGTACTTTTTCGGGGAAAGTACGAGGGCGGAGTCAAGAAAAGGCGCGAGAACCAATGAGCATCAAGTGCGCGTTGTAGTTTTTCTCCAGAAAAGTACGCAGCTCAGGGGCTTCTTTTTTTGCCGCGTACTTTTGTACTTTCCATTCTCTCACACATTCAACTCAACAGCTGTCGACTCACACAGCCGATTTTCCAATTTCAGGCTAGCTGGCCTCTCTCCCTCTTCTGTTGTAAGCCATCATCGTCATAAGCAGGATTAGTTCAGGTTTCGGTTATCGGTTAGTCAGTTTTGGTTTGTCTTCCGCAAAATACATCGCCCATCAGTTTTGTCAGTGTCAGTGGGACCTGGTGATTTCTGAGGAGTGCAGTATGGACGTGGATGGCCATGACGACAACGGGTCTGCTACCGAACTTCCAACATTATTGGGAACATCGACCAAAGGACGCCGTAAGCGTAAACTCAACACAGCAGGCAATAAAAGTCACAAGCAGCAGAGAAAATGGAGTGATGACGAAAACGTGTCAATTTTGGAATATTTGAAAGAAACTATCAAACTGGGATTAACAATTGAGGTAAACAATAAAGTTTTTTAAAATATACCTTAAACCATATAAATTCATTGATTTTATTTTTCTAAACTGTAGAAGCCCAATTCTACAAGCTACTACGCACGTCTAATTAGAAAAAGAGAGCTCAAGAACTGCACCCCACTGCTGCTTAAGAACAAGGTTCGAAATTATATTACCACATACAAGAGAGCATTACAGTGGAGTAACGAGACTGGTCAAGGTGTTCGAGATTCCGAGGGTGACACGACTTTTCAAAGTAAGCTGCTCAATCAGAATGGTTATATTTGAGTTATATTCGTGCACACAATCAATGTATTTATTAATTCGAATTAACAGAACTTATGAAGGCAAAATTCCCCTACTTTGATGACTTTCAAGAGATCTGGGGTAGTAAGCTCAGCATACACGTTCCTTATTCTACTTCCAGTACACAAATTGGGATTCCGTGTGCAGAAGCTCCTGTTGACGCAACGGGCTGCATTACAATCAATCTTGCTGACGTTAGTTCTGACTTCCCGGAGGACGACATATGTGATTCTCCGCCGAACTTGAGTTCAAAACCAGGTAATATAATTGTATATCAATTGTAAAGCTTATTACGGATTCACATTATCGCTTTTATCAGAGTTTTGGAGTTCTGTTATGATTTGTGTTCAAAAGCGTAACGAACCCACCTCGAAACCTTAACTAAATTTAAATTGTGCAGCCCAAAACTATTTAATTTTTGTTAACTTTTAAAATAATCTAGGTGGATCTGTTGGACTAGCTTCAAGTCAAATGCTCAGCAAACCCAAAGTTCAACTGGATTCTCACAATACGACCCAACTTAAGAAAACAGCACGACAGGCTTACGAGGAGGCTACACGGATTCGAGATGCTTCTGTACAGGAAAAAACTCGAATCCAAAAAGAGCGTTAAGAACTTGAACGTATACAAATGGAATCGTCTATGCTCCTCGAACGCGAAAAATTTGAACACAATAAGGCAATCAGACAACAGGAATTGGACTTCAAAAACAACGAGCTGGCCGTTGAAAGTTGGAGGCAGAAGCAAACCGTGAGTGCAGACTGAAAGAGCTTGCTGTGAAAGAGTTGAAACTAAAATTAGAACTGGAAAAACATAAGAATTCAGATCTTTAATTCCGTACTAGCTAAAAATACTGTATTATCTCTACATAAATTAAACTGTAATTCAGTTAATGTTTAGTTGCTAGCAATTTTGTCCAAAACAAAATAATACAGCGCCATTCTCTTGTCCTCAGAACTGAAGTCATCTTCTTTATTTGCATTTTCACATTCTACGGAACTCTCGTCAATGTTGTGCTCGTCAGGTGACCAGTTTCCTAAAGGCAAAATTATGTTGTATAAAATTAGACATGCTGTGATCCACTCCGTCGCTTTCTTGTGAGATCGCGCATCTCGAATCCGGACTCTTAATTCTTTGAGGCTTGCAAATGTTTCTTTTAGAGCTCCATTCACATGCTCAATCTTTACTAGGTGGCCTGAAAAGCTGAAATTGAGAGTTTTACAATTAAACCAACCAAAACAGAGAACCAGATTTAGATATAATTTTAATATCATGTAAGCGCAAGACTTAACTATTTATTAAACTTCTTTAATCCGTCAAGTGGAACCGCTTTAGAATTTTCGCGGAAGGGTGTTATAACGTTCTTGGACAGGGCATATCCCTTATCTCCCGATAAATATTGACCTATTGAATTTTATGATTATTAACCTAATGGAATAAACAAGCTTTACTTCCCTTTTTGAAAAAGATATTTAGATTTGAATACCGTCATTAAAAAAAAATCCCCACGTTGTTTTAATATTTCACATTCATTCCAAATTCGAGAATCATGAATACTTCCAGGATATCCGGCCACGAAATTCCGTATTCGTTTATGGTTGTCGCAGATTATTTGAACAGTAATACTGTAATTCTAACAAAAACTCAAAACTCAAATAAATTCATGAGAACTTATTAATTAAATAATTCATTACCTTATCCTTATCATAATAGGAGTCCTTGTCATTTGTAGGAGCTTCCTCCAAGGGCACCTTAGTACAATCCATCCAGCCGATACATCGGGGTAAATCCGGAAATGTTTCCGCCACTATAATCTTCCGCTCACTTTGATCCGGCCAGTAAACATAACGATCTTTCAGCTGCAGTAAGGCCTAAAATTAAAAAAAAGTACAACTAAGACGTAGCGAAAAGGGAAAATTAAAAATTTTACAAAAGGGAGTTTATCATTTTTACAAAACCTTAATCACGCGTCGTGTTGAGCGTATCACTGTTGACCCATCTCCCGTTCCAAACATACGAGCAACATTGTGTACAGATCCTCCCGTCCCATAGATTCCAAACCAGTATATTGCAATAGCAACTTGAACCGGAACCGAAAGCTGATTATTCTTGGTGTGAAAAATTGGATTCTCTTGCAAAATGTGGTAGATCTTGTCAAAGTCTGCATGCGATAGTCTTGTCACTTGTCGGAATCTGCCCTCGTCATAAGCTGGAAGGACTTCATTAAGCCAAGTAGTTTGTTTGGGGACTTTAACCATGCTACTAAAACGATATGACAAGGCCTAAGAAAACGAAAAAAATGAATTTGGATAATTTAATTTACCACTTAAATATTTTATATTATTTAATATTATGTGTTTATTGTCCGGTTAGATGGCCGTGGCCCTTACAGACTATTACAAAAAACTTAGTATTGTACGATGTCTTAATATTAATATTACTTAGTAACTAGAACTATAGGTAGGTACTTGAATTGTACTAATGTATTAATAGGGTATTGATAAACAAATGATTGGTAATTATTAGCACAATGTTGATATATGACATATCAACATATATATGATTGAAGTGAAACAGAGGTTATTGGGTACAGACAGACGAACTTAGTATTTTCTCAAATAAATCACTGGAAAAGTTATTTCTGCATTTGAAATTTGAATATCAGGGACTCTAAATCGACATAGTTGGAAATTATACCGTTTTCTCTGGTGATGACCAAGCAGAAATTGAGTTTATGAATACAATTACTTACATGAATTAAAAGTGAAAATCTGACACTGTAACATGTCATTATTGTTGCTGTTTAATGTTGACATGGCGTGTCACAGGTCGTCTATTTAAGCATCTCAGCAGGTGACAAGCTTATTTGCCTTAATCAAAATCAAGCGAGCAATTGTTATGCATAAGAAAACACGGTTCGTTTCTAAAATATACCCCCAAAATGGTATTATTATGCTGTATTCTGACTCTTTCATGCTGATTTGCATTGAATGTTGGATGCAAAAAATAGCAATATCCGAGGCATCAGGCATAAACCTTTTCCATGCTCTGTTTACGATCTTGTTCTTTGTGCACTACCTATGTAGGCATGTATTTTGCATAATAGAAATAGATACTTTGTTAGTCTTCGCGTGGGGTAAGTCAGTCAAGCACGTACGTCACGTATTTGTGGAATTTTATAATTGGGAATTTTCCCCTTCGGTGTAAGGTATAACTAAAATACTATTGACTTAAGATGTAGGTAGAGGTCAACAATTTTGTCAGTGTAATTAGCACAGGGTTTGTGTATTCTTTAGTTCAGTTAATAGATACTAATACAGGTAGAAATTAGTACGATAACGATAGAACGGAATCAGGTATCATTAACATAATTTCGTATTGCCTTATTTAAAATCGGTATAGGTACCCTGGGTATACCTATAATACCTATGAGTTTTTTTTTCGTCGAACGTTCGCTCGTTTTTAAACAAGTGTCACGTCAAGCGCTTTAATAGATGAGAAAATGCTTGAAAAATAAAAGCGACCACCACCAGTGAGATAATATGTAAATAATACACATTCACAGTGTAATAAAATAACGAGTGTTAAGCTTACACTAATTATCTCATGCACAGTTAGCCATCCCTAATCATTTAATTGCTTACTAATTATGCAGTAGAGGAATACTATTAAAAATGCGGCATAAACATGTCCGCTACAAGGTGACATACCTTAAACCTAACAGTTTACAAAGGTTAAATAACTTGAAACTTGAGTTCCTTGCACAAGAAATTCTCTCACGGTGCAATGTGCAATACAAAAAAGGATGGTAATTGTAAATATTGCCAACTTTTTCATCGTAAGTAATTGAACCTTATGTAAATTGAACGAACGGATGTTCTGCTACTGTCGTAATGAATATCTGGCAATACTTGGGTGCGTGTACCTTGAGCGATTTCTGATTCAGTATTATACCTATAGTTATGCTTGTCATAAAATAATTATGGTAGTAACAAGCTAGGGAGGAGATCTACCAAAAATGTAAATATGACTTATTTCCCAAATATTTGTTTCGGAATTGACACGCAGCGTTAGTTGTTAATGTCAGCAGAGGAAGATGCAAGAGCATTAACCAGTGTGTCATGTGTATTTGATAATATGCTAAACAAATACTTAGGTACAGGTAGGCATTAACCAAGACCCTTATGACAGCAGCGTCCTACCCTTCAAAGTTTCAAAGTGAAACAATTACATTATTCCATTACACACGTACGCGTCCCGTCTTCATCAGAGAGCAGCAGAAGGCACCTTCTAAAAATTCCATCCTTTGTTAAGAGATGATAAGGACGAAATAGGCATAAAATGAAATGTAGTGAAATCAACCCTGAAATCGAGAATTGACGTCAAACAAAACCTTAACTAGGTTTAGGTTAGCTTTTTTCAACTCTATTGAAATTGCTGAATGTAAATAAAGATTTGTACACACACCATACCTAGTATACCTAGGTATATTTATACGCATATTATATGGCCATATTGGATTCGGACGGGGCGTATCGTAGTCGTAGTAAGCAGCCTCTGCAATAACAGGCTATGCCACAATAGAATACTTGAATTGTAGAGTTGGCATTCAGATTCTTGTATTTTTGTATTGGTACGGCACCAATGGATTCTGGGACATAAAATCGCCCCATCATTGATCGTCAAGTCTGTCTGCGTTGCGTTGCTGGTATGACGCAAATTCAAATTAAAGCGGATTCACATGGAACCCAAAATTGAAAAATGGCCTTGACAGTTTGGCGCTTGAGTAACCCACGCCGATATATGCCGTAACTACGAGTTTTAACCACTCGCTGGAAGCTGTTACATAGAGTGGATACAGTGCTAAAAATATGTGGGTGCAATTTAATCGGGTTACAAGTTACAGTGAGTGGTTGCAGGTTACAACCTGAGTGTCCTGTATCATTCCATGTGTCATTTGACCTAAGCGGCAATATACGGCATTCCGATTTAGTTAATCGGCAACAATATACTGCTCGGTACGATGCTGTACGATAACGATAAACGATCGAATATGCTGCTAGAATTTGACCCTATGCATATGAATGAGTGAATGACCGATTGTCGGCTATCGAAGTGTCGCATTACTCTACTAGCATTGTGTGTGATGTAGCGTTTATTGTATTTGGATGTGTATGTGTACATTTGATATTTGTGTAATTGAAATTGAAGGAGTTATTGACTCGGGGACTCTTACCTGTGTTGACGACGACGACAATGACGACGTGAAAGGGTCCATGCTGGCTTCTGTAATTCTATGTAGTCCTATTGATTTCAAATTTCAAGGTAGTTGACACGTGTGTGCGTCGGATTAGTACTTGAGAGTATTGTAATTTGATTACGCAATAAATTAGGCGGCCTGGCCTGGTCCTCGTTGAGGATGTTTGTGTTACGCTTCACTGGGAAGATGCTTGCTTGTTTGTTTGAAGTTGAAGTATGTATGTATTACTATTTCTAATTGTCCTAAGTCTACAAAAGCCTCCTATTTCTTCATTGAACTGACTGAAACTGTCTGATGTGTCCTTCACGACAAAAACTGAGAAATAATTGTCAAATTCTGACGTCTAGTCTACTCAAATTCGACAATACACGGATTCTACACGTAGCTAATATGAAATATTTAAAACTGGTTTCACTTGGTTCTGTAATAATACTTCTTGAAACGTTTAACGAACACGAAACTGACTGATGCAGGTTCAGTTGAAAAATGCCGGATTATGACTTCACTTTTACAGTACAACCGATGCATCCAGACACGTAAAATTGAAATGAACAGTTATAGTAGCCGGAAGAAATTTTTGTTCATTTCATACATGCGGGTGCGGGAAGGATGGATAATCAACCCAAACTGGTTGGGCTATCAGCTCAATGTAAATTTCCGAAGGGTCGTTGATACGCCACGGGTTTAGGAAATACGTGAGGAAAAAAGGTATTGCGATTGCAGGTCATGCGAGGAAAATGAAAATCTGAAATTTGAATGACTCAACCCAGGTGTATTGTGGTAAAGAATGGGAAGCCCCATTTAGCAGGGTCGAGGACAAGGGCAAGGTTGACCATGGCCGCAGATCGTCAAGGGCCCCTACATTCGATATTGGACTCGTCTGAACGCTGCTGGATGTATACTTTAGTATTCCAGTTGCACGTACGGGTTATAGGCTGTTATAGGCTAGGAATAAGGGTCAGTTATTTTTATTTGTGTGAAGGACGAGGCCTTGGAGCTGAAATGCTCATATTCCTAAGTATCATGGGGGCAGTTCAGATGAGGATTTCCGGGATGCTGAAGGTCAGGAAAGGGTTTCTGACCCCATTTCTTGAAGAAATAGGTTATATGTTACATGTTATGGAAAGTTGTGTGTTTTCTGGTCGTCGGAATTTCCTATTTTACGTCTCCCAACGCGTAGTGTAACCTTGAACTTCATCCGTCGATAGACAGGGACAGGGCTAAAATAAAGCCTGAAGCTTTTCTGCATTTGACCTAATTACAAGAGTATTTTCACGGAACCAGGATTCAGGAAGTTTGGGCACGTGGCATGCATATCTTCGTAATTAATATTATGCAATTCGTACGATTCCCAGATTGCATTATTGGCCCGGTTCCTAATATATGCATCTGCATCTCCCTAAACTTGTGATATAAGATATAAGTTATAATTTATAATCAGGCAATGCATATAATCGACATACAATAAAGTGTTATGTATTCGTTTCAATTCGAAGAGCATTATGCATATTTTTGTGTTCAGGTTTCAAATTATAGGCATTCAGGAATGTAACTTCTATAAAGGTGTTCGTAATTGAGCTTACTTGTTACACGTCTGTCGGTACAGCGAACAGACCTGATTTCGTTACACGTTCGCGTAGCGTTAGTGTTACCGTATTGTTTGAAGTACGTGACCCATCCGGTAACCTACACATCATCGCCTGCCTGTAGTTAGTATAGTGCATTTTACAGGTATGTGCGTTGGGCATGGCTGGCATGGGTATAATTTTCGGAATTGGCAGGCTCCTTCATTGAGGACTTTGATGATGGGTGTATTTTACAATTTACAATTAGTGTGAAGGAAGAACAATTGGAATGAAGATGTAATCGTAGAGTTATAGGCAGTAAGCAAGCAGAGAAGAGAGAGCGTGGGGTTATGGGTCAGCCATGGGGTCGAATGCATTATGTTAAAATTGAAACGCCTCGTCCTCGTGACGAGAATGGCTCAGTCTTTGGAGCCCATCGATGTTGATGAGCAACCAATTAATCGGAGAGAAATTCAAACGAGCCAAAAATTCAAAGTGTTTGTTATTGGTTGAGCTTGGGCTCGGCTGGGAGCAATCAAAATCGGCATGTTTACTGTACTTATCATAGTCATGTCACGTACGGGGATTCCGCGTCAGATTAGACATTCTGTCGAATGGTACATGGTCAGTGATGCAGCTTCCACCAACGAACCATGTATTACGTAAACTGAATTCAGTTTTACACGTTGTTATGAGTCGACGGTGAATTTGTAATTGCGGACGAAAATTCAAATATTGTAGGTACTAAAATTCAGATTAATGATTTATGATCTGGAATGTCAAATCTGGAATGTACTATGGAGTAACCGTTAACGGTAATGTAAAGGGACAAGTTTTATAAAACAATAACGAGTTGGACAGGACAGGACAGTTTATTGCCGTTGTCTGTAGTACTAACTCGAATTCCTAACCACGCACAACGTCTATTTACGGAGAGGGACAGAATGAGCGTAACGCTAAACTGTAGTATTTGTGTACCAATTCATTATTATTGCGAATTCGCAATTGGAATAAGTAACAAAGCAATAAAATAATGCTAACTTGCACCTGGGCCAGATTGCACATACTACTTTTTGGGAGAAGGGGAGTTAAAAGATTTTTGTTTGGAGTTTTTTTACGTGACTTGACTTGTGGAATGATGTGAATCCGGCCTATTTACGTGTACCTTAGATTTTTACTATGCGAATTGGGAAGTCATGAGCTCAGAAGAGGAATACAGATGCTGCGAATATGCGATCATTAGGAAGGAACTGCAACAAATTGCATATGATTCTGTATTCTGTCTGGCCGATATTTATACGTTTTAATTTAATAGTATTTCCTTTTGTATTCATGTGAGATTTTGATTAGAACACTGTATAACATCAAAATATCGTGCCTTGTCTGTCTGTTGTTTTTCTGGTATATGAAAAGTGTAACGAGTATGTTTTAAAATTCGTAATGTGATGAACATGTGAATGTTAACTAGGTAGGTAGGTAAAGTCACGAATTTGCATATTGACTCAAATATCAGGTTTCGTGTACCTTAACCGTAAGAGCGTCAATTGTGTGACGTAACGTTGTGCCCTCTGGCGGATCGATATTCAAATAGCCTAGCTTCCGCTCATACTTAAGGATTAAGAACGTATTGGGTATCGTTAGCGTTTCATTAATTGTAATTTTTTTTATTATTTTGTTTCAGCTCCGTGTGCCTTGCCCCAAGGTATACCCTCTCAAAGGAAATGCCGTTGTGGTGGACTTCAAGAAAAAGCATCTCAAAGTGGGCCTCAAGAACCAACCCCTCATCATCGACGGAGACCTGTACAACGAAATTAAGCTGGAAGAATCCACCTGGGTCATTGAAGACAGCAAAGTCATTCTAATTACAATTGAGAAAGTAAACAAGATGGAATGGTGGAACCGCCTCGTTCTCACTGACCCGGAACTCAGTACCAAGAAAATTAATCCTGAACCCTCCAAACTCGGGGATTTGGACGGAGAAACCCGGTCCATGGTCGAGAAAATGATGTATGATCAAAGACAGAAGGAAATGGGTCTTCCAACCTCGGAAGAGCAGAAGAAACAAGACATGCTCAAGAAATTCATGGAGTCTCATCCCGAAATGGATTTTTCTAAATGCAAGTTTTCCTAATAATTTCCAATACATAACCTTAAACTTCGGTTAGGTGTTATGTGACTCTTATGTATCCTTATCAATTAAATTAGTTCACTACTGATTAGCTGCTGCTGATATGATGGCACTTGTATTAGGACATCCTTAAATCTTATCTGTTCTGTTACTTCATAAATTACAAATAATATAATACTTAATACTGGCTTTCATATCTTCATATTTCACACATAAGTAAAATCCTTCTACGTTTCTTAACGCAATATGCAATGCTCTATCCTACCCTGTCACATGTACTGCTGAGTCATAGCTTATCATCGTTAATGAGTCACTTAATTAGGGAGATGAAATTGTGATAAGATTAGTGCCTCATCCTCATGGCTCGGAATTTCTGTTGCATTCGTTTGGCTTTACGGCTAATGAAATGATTCTGTTTTCTTAAATTCTTGTTAAATTCTGGTATTGCAGCATAAGCAATACAACAATATCTACAATATTATCATCTTAAACTTAACTATTGCCGTAGAATAGATAACTTTGGAACGCTGAATTCTTAGTGCAGGATATGTAGGACTAGCAAGAGCAGCCATGGCAACCATGGCCCGTCGCGTTGTCGCCTGTAGTTGTTT
>JAQFYT010003448.1:0-10741 GCA_034694925.1 Ceratophysella denticulata | reverse complement strand
TGCTTATTTCTTGTATCTAAATCAATCATATTATTCCCCTTTTCTAGTGTTGAACGTACTGGTTGTAAATGTTTTATTCAAAGGAATGCTCGCTCCATAATCATTCTATCCGAATTATAAATAACATTTGTCGCTTCTATTGTTGAATGAATTCGCCTCATGTTATATAGCTACAAATGAAGTATAGGTAAATATACGACTTTGAAATTCTATTATTAATCCTTCCCCATCCCAATCTCCGGAAAATCCACGCAGATCAGAAACATTACGATAAGCATATGGCATATGGATTCAGGTGAAGTAAAGTGCTATATACCTCTGGTCAAGGTCTCAGGGATGAGCTCCTGAAAAGCAGCCGAATCGGAGTTGCTATACGGAAGTTTCTGATCTGATCTTCCACGACAAAACAACACATCCCATGAATTCACACGGTCATTAATTTTACAATAGTTATTTAAGCATTGTTGTCAACAAGTCAATAGCAATAATATAGTAGTATAGATATTTGGATATAAATACGACATTATATTTGAAAAAAAAAAATGTAATATTAACCCAGTACCGTTTTGATTCACTTTTAAGTAATCCAGGATGAAAGGAATTTTCTCCGTATTTGAAGTATGTCTGCGTTACAGCTTGTCTGGAAGATTAGTTGTCTGAAGTATGGATAGTATAAAATTGTTTCTTTAGGCAGGGAATCATGTCAAACGACGAAACGAAACGTGTTGCAGGTATTTATGCACGCGGCGAGCAAGAACATATAATCCGTCGCAAATTGTCAACACACTGAGGTAGGTAACCATTCTAAAGAGCGAATAGTCTTGGCGGTTGCCTATACGGTCTATGCAATTTGCGGAGCTTTATAACTTTTGTTAGCCCCAAGGAACTAATAAAATAAAATCAAATCAAAATAACTTTTGTTAGGTTAAGTTTTAAATCCGGTTAGGTTAGTTTCGAAGTCTAACATAACTTACCCAAATCAAAGCCATGTAGCTCTAAAATCGCAAAGATCGCATCACCGATTATGGGAAGGTACCTGCTTTAATAGCATAGCGCATAGTTTATACTTTGAAAATGCAAAGACGGTATAAATATTCTGATTTCTGACTTTACGTACTTATGACATAAATCATAATTGAAAATTGTAACGAATGGGTGACTTGATCAATCGCTATTCTTGGGAAAACCATAATAGTATAGAATATCCGGTACATGGATTCTAGGAGATCCGAAGCAGTGCCGAAATCCCAAGTTCCGAAAAAATAAAAATAAAAACCAAGTAAGTTTTACTTGAGTGCCGAAAAAAAAACAAATTCTGAGGCAAAATTTTTTTAGAGAATTTCCGAGTACTTTTTCGGCACTTTGGTAATTGTAAAATGTTGATTATGTTATCATTTAAAGATCTAAAGATCCTAGTCTGAGGGAGAATGACGGCAATACGTACGATGATTTCCAGATTCTTCCGTGCTTGAACCCCGAGAACGAAGAATTAGCAGGCGAATATCATCGCTACAAACATGTTCGTTGACAGAATCTTTGATAAATGGAGCATCTTTGGCGAGTTAAAATTCAATTCAGACTGGTATAATATACAGGTAGACCTGACACTGAATTATTTAACCTAAACGTGTAAGAGGATTTCAAGAAAGAGGTGAGAAACAAACGCAATACAGGATCACAGTACAGACAATCACGAAAGAGATCCGATAGACGAATCTATGCATGTCACGTAACATTTTGTCGTCACTTCAAGATCAAGAGTGTGTCACAAGTGCACGAGGTGTCAATACATGATACATGATGTGGACTGTGGACACTAGTGGGGATTATTTGATCTTCAACCCGGTTTGACACGGTACAAGTGCACAAAGTTTCTTTCCGTTTCCAATCTAAAATGAACTAAATACAAACAGAACTCCGCCCATTCGATTTCGGTCGTCGAAGCGTGGGTGCGGGTTTACGCTTTGGGCTGCCTTGTATTCTGTCAATAAAGGCTTTCTAATAAAAACCCGTCTATTCACAAAATCCAGCCTACGAATTTTAAGATAAATCTCAAAAATTGTAAATATGCTGGATATTGCGCAATTCATTGATTTATTTTTTAAGGCTGATTTCCGGAACTGAAATAGTTGTCAAATTGGCTAAAAAATACATATCTGTACAATTACGATAAACAGGAAGCATTGTGCACTAAGTTTGTTACCTCTATTTTATGAAAAAGCTATGCCAAATAATTCTACATTTTGCAGCAACCTGTGAAGATCGAGCAGTTTATCAAGCATGTATGTAGCACATATCTGTATCTGTAAGTGAGAAATCGTGAGGTGATATAGGGATATAACATGACATAAACACGGTCAGAAAAAATTGATTGCAAGTTTCGGTTAGTTTACAGTTGTGTAGTTACTGATTATATAAAACTTGTCACTCTGTGTTAGTATGTTTATTGCTCATTTTTGAGCGACCTAACCACAAACAAGTTCATAATTATGTTGACGCGATGGCGTTTGTTTCTTGGTACGCATATCCATAATGCCTTTATCTGACGCCAAAGCAAAACTCTCTCCTCCGCGTGGTTTCCTATAAAACGTAGGTAGGTATTTAGGTATGTTACGATGTACATTGTACATTCCTATTTCCTTTTAGATATACCTACATAGATTTACAATAAATAACTCAAATTGACCACCTGTGTGTTGAAACACCAGCTTTCAGATTTCAGTAAAAAGTTCAGACTGCTGATTGCAATAGAGATTACCGCAAATCAAAAGTCACCTTACCAGAATTACGCTTTTTTATGATCCAAGTATAGTCTGAAACTGCTGCTATTAGTGTACAAACCCGTATATTGTCCCGTATATCTCCATGTTCTCGGTCACAGATTCCTTAAAAGGCTTCTATCTCATATGTTAGAAGAAATATTCCCCAAACAGCAAAGTGGCACTTTGTAGACGTTGTAATGGGCAATAAACAGTGAAAGTTGTGTACCATATCCATAGGAAATAACTTACAAGGGATTTGACAGCGGAAACTCTTCGTAAAACATGGTCCGTGATTTATTAGCAATTGTATTGCACTTTAATGCAGCTCCTTTGTATAGAAATGCCAAGGTTATCTTCAGTTTTCGGTGTCCTATGTTTAGATATGTACCCGATGAGATGACTTTCGACTTGCCAAAAAGTTCAATTTAATTAAGGATAATCCTTATATCTTGTGAAATTTTTAATGCAGTTTCTCGGAGAAATTTCCCTAATTCCATGCAATTGGCAATTTGTGTTTGGCAATAACACTGACACTGCTGTTTCTGTAACAAGCTTCTTGTTTTGACATAGTTTCAAGTTGTCAATTGTGAATTCCAAGCACTTGTTGCGGAGCTTTCGACTGAACTTGTATAGATAGAATAATTGCGAAATATTTATTAATTTCTGCATATGACAGCGGTTGTTGATATGAATTTGTTGTCTGTGATGAAAATAAATGAAGGGTTCAAAAGCACTTTACTTTCAGTTTATATTCACGATACAAACGAGGACTCTCCAGCGAGAGCAAAGCTATACTAATTTCAGAATTCCCGGATGAGTTTTGTTCCCCAGACACAAGGGCAACTGAATTCTATTTTCAAAAAACATCATTAGATTGGATGAATATATGAGTATAGTTTGAAAATTAATTACACTTGCATTGTATTGTCCTGCAAGGAAGTATCGACTGAAGTACTTGGAACGTTTTATAGTAACTGTGTAGCAAGTACCTACACATTTATACAAGATCAAGACCTGCCGGACAATTGGGGCAAATACATGAAACACCCTTGGCATTGGCCCATTGCCTTACTCGTGTATGTGGGGTTAAATTAAAGCATGGACTTAATGCTCGTCTGTCTAGAGCTTTCAGGAGCGATTGGAGAAAGCTGGGATTTGGAATGCGGACGGCGAGTCAAAGTGGCGTCTCTTCAGTTGGCCCACCATACCAAGTGAATCATGGCCATGGCAAATCGCAATAGAGATTCATTACAACCGAACCGGAAGGTTTGGTAATTGCAATAAAGCTATCCTTGATTCTCTTATTCAGCTCCACAACCCTTTACTGTCTTTGTGCCAAGTTTTATCGAGAAGGGTCAAGTAGAATTCCAGATTTCGCAGGAGAAACTTAGTGAAATTCGCCTGAATCAAACGATATACATACGGCGATTGAGTATTTTTACCGCGAAATACTTGACCTGACGGTTATTTAATTGAATTTACAGCGGCAGTATTTTTAATGCAACTTCCGTCTTCCGTGACATAGCACTCTTCCTACAATTACCGCGACATACCCAACGTAAAAATGTTTTGTTTCCTATGATCTCGTATATCTCTGTGAAAATCGAATTGACTGATTAGACTATCCAGGATTAATTTGCCATTGCATAATATTTGTATCTTGATGTTTTTACTGATATTCAAGGCTTAAAACTAACCGTTTGAACAGATCTAGGATATCTCTCTATATTTTGGATTTTATCGTAGAATGCTACATAGGCTACACAAGTACTTATTAGCTGCATTTACGCATATGTTTGCAATTTAGGTAGCAAACTACCGACTTACTCCTCAACAAAGTATTCAAATATACACTGAAGGGAAAACTCAGAACCCGCTTCGAAATTCCAGAGCCAGACCGCTAATTACTGTATAGCGTCGTTCCCGAGAAATTCCTGAGTATAGCTTTGTACAGTAGTCTGGAAATTGAACATATGCAAAATACTACATGAAACATGGAACTTGAGACTGTAGTGTATCCATGTACAAATAGCAAACATTAACAAGGCGTATACATACATACATTAGTTTCTCGGAAGGCCGTTTCATAAGGTTCGGAAACTGTAGACCGGCAAATGCCTATTTTGGGTTTATAGGATTTCCGTGACAAACCCCACTTAGGGGTCCGTTAAGAAGAAACGACAATGCTCAAGTGTGTAAACCTGGAAGGGCTCAGGAGAAAGTAGCGCCGTCCAACTTTCACCCTGTAGAAATATGTCTGCCCATAAGCCATAAGCCCTGAGATGGGAAAACAAGTTGTAGTTCCATTACCTTTGTCATAATCCACACATTTCTTATTCTTATCCAAATCCGGCGTTTTGTACAGAAAGTACCATATCTTCTTCTTGGTATTCTTTCAATTTACTTATCCTCTCAAGTCCTGTATGAAACGCCTTAACAAATGCATCATAAACGGGCATAACAACGGCTCTAAAAAATTAAAGTGCTCATCGTCCAGTAATAAATCTTCATTAGTGTTGAAAGAACCTTGTTTCCAGACAAATTGAACCATTTATTTGAGTTAATAAATGAGCACGAGGCTCCTCTCATACGGCTTAATAAATGCAGCTGTATGTATCGTATATCTATATAAACTATTTATATATCACGAAATTATTTATTTAGTTATGTTAATCAATATATCATACATATTTAAGGTTCAAGGTGCATTTTAGTTTAATCAATACCTCTACTTAATATTACAGGTACGATTACTTGGACTAGTAAGGTGTATGATTTTTACATATTTGTTGGGATCAATATAAGCAATGTCAAAACTATCTTTCAGGATATTTGTGACGAATAAATACAATAAATGCTGAAAAAACAATTTTAAGATTACGTTAAAAGGTTCATACAAGCTGTCCGATTTTTTTAGAAAGTCCTTCAAAATTTTGGCAAATTCACATATACTTGTAGATATAGTAGTACACTTTTATGGAGAAATAGGAGTGAATCGGGTGAAAGCATGTAGAGAAAAGTCGAGGTGAAAGGTTTGCCAAGTGGAATGTTCTGCAGTCTTGAGAAACTACGGAATTAAAACAATAAATTCACTCCCCACTTTGAGCATGGATGGACGAGGCAGGAGTTGACTAGGCCTTAACTTTAGTCACGCAGATTGGGCAGAGGTCCCGTTGGGCACAAAAAACAATTTGTCCGGTGTCAAACCTAATGTCTTCACAGTCGATTTCCGTCCAAGGATTCTAAACTTGTATTATAACATGTGCACTAGAGTCTATTTGTCATGAAGAAACTAAATTTCCAACAAACGTCACCTCTCTGTCTCCGGATCTGCCACCCCCATATTTCCAAATTGCCCAGTGACAGAATTAATGGCGTATTTTAACCGAATTTGAAGCATATTTAAAAATAGTTTTACATATTGAGATTAATCGATATATGAATATCCAATATTGTAAATTCTAACAATTAGTTACTCTATATAGGTATAATCTGATTGAATTTTTGAAATTTAAATATATTTACCGTTCTTAGTTGTTTGTGTATATTTTTATATGATTTTTACAGATCAGAGACTATAATATGAATCTATTTTAATATTTAAGGACTGTAATATAAATTTAATACTATAAATTAGGTTCGAAATATAATTATCTTAATTCAACTTCCAAGGTTCAACGTACGCTAGAACAATATAGCATTTACCAATTGAATTCCAATCAAGCACAAACTTTCCTTTGACACGGCTTGTTTTGCTGAGGCCGATGCCCGGTTGACTGGTCACAAATGACTGTCTGTGTGGTAATATTCTAGAGAGAGCATTGTTTTCCCTAAAAAATTAACCTACGCTACGTGTATTATAATTTAACCCATAGGGAAATATGGAGATCGTGCAGAGCCTAGTTCAATTAACAACATAATTATACTTGTGATTAGATCTACCATTTGGGACTGGAGTTAATTAATGCCGGTATGGTTAAAGTACACGCTACATGCTATACGTAATACTAGTTGACAAAGACAGTCAACAGTAGAGACATGCTCTTTATTTACAACTAACTTCAGAGTACGAGGAAATTCCAATTTCCTGGACGGGAGAAAAACTCAATTTACTCCACATTCAGCTTTTCCCCTTAGCTGATAGATGTAATAAATGAAAGCGAGGGGTTCTCTATATTATTACTTATTACATCTCTTCTCGGAAATGGATTTCAAGCGAATTAATCTAAAAGAAACACACTTTGCTGCCTACACATTGATGAGATTCGTTTTTTCTTTTTGCAAAAAACCGAGACCTTTAAGACAAAAGGTTAAGCTAAAGTGTTGACACACAGCACACTCAAATCAGGCAAGAGTGTCCTTGGTCGAGAGATGAGTTACATTACATCTCATTGATCTGAGCGGATGTCTGGGAGTTTTTAACCTATATATGGGCACAGATATACTGTAGCCGTGTAATACCGCGATCTCACACTTTTACCAGACTAAAGCTTTATTAACTGTTCACCGTGCTGAGTTTGTGCTAGGAAAAAGTATGCGATCAAGGGATCCCATGTGTACCTTTACATTTATGTTAATTAAGAATAAGGTAATACAAGCCTTTCTCCCAAATTGAATTTTAAAACACTAGATACTCTTCTACTCTTGGAATGGAGCCTTGTCTGATGAAAGTAACCACAGACTCATGAAAATATAATCACAAATTTCGCTCACGTGGCATAAAAATACATTTAAGTAAATTTTTGTGAATAACATTACAATATTCAACCACAATAATACCTACCTAGGCTGTAGGCCCACACCTACGTAAAACAGTAGAGTGTATGACTATCATTATTTACACGCTATCTAATTAGAGTTTTGTGAAAATGTACTTACGTATACATAATATCGAATTACTAAGGTGTTATCTTACGCAGCAAAATTACTTCTACACCTAATGGATTTTGAAATAAACAGGACAGGTTCCCACCCCCGTAGTTGAAATATTTTGAAAACTTATTATATTTCGAAAATGACGCTGACAACGTTGTTGCTATTATGCTGTGGCCATGTTCACAATTCAAGTCATAAGTGAACACGATGAATAAGGACTAAGGATCTTCAAAAATAGGAATGCGTGGGTTGGGAAATGACAAAATGAGGAGGAAAATTGTAAAGTGCGGACGTGAGCTGAAAACAACTCATGTCTTGAAAACAAATCCATCCTTGGTTGCTGTTGCTATATCCTTTTTCCTCAGGACGCTGACCCTTAATACCCATAATACCCTGTCCTATCCCGGACGTTCAATCGTCCTCGTTTGGCTGCCCAGTCCTAAAATTTAGGCCAAAGGTTTCCTTCCTTCCTTCCTTCTTTCCAGCTCATTAGCGAGAGATGAGTTTCCCTCTCAAGAACTCAGAGAGCTCAAGTGTCGACGAGGTGTTTGTGCGAGATTTGGGAGTAAGTGGGCGGGAGGGCCCTTGACGGAATTATATGTGGAGGCAGGGCTGCGGTGGAGTCCTGGGGATGTTCGGAGTGTGACCGGTGAACCACCGGAGTGACGACTCACTCGAGAGAGCTGGAATCGACGTGAGGACCTTCTGCAAATCCCACGGAGAAAATCCTGGAGAAGATTGGGGTTGAAGAAGAGAAAGATCCAAGTGTTGACACAGGAGTTGAGGGAGGCCAGCAAAGTGAGGATCGTGAAAGTCGTTCCTGGAAATCAACACACAACGAGTTTGGGATTAGACGCTAAATCGCTTCTATTATAAGGTCATGAGAGAAAGCCATTTTTGGGCTGGATGTGTCTCGGTTGTGGCGTCGCCTGACTTTGATGTGATTTCAGATTTTACTTGTGTCAACTTCATAGATCATTCCTGGGATCACGTTATTTTTTCTAACCTAATTGCTGATGTAATTTTATTTCGGGCACTTGAAACGCAATCCATGTTATATTTCGTTTGAATCAGCTTAATTGTGATGTTAGTTTTAGTCCGCCTTGCATTTTGTTCGCCTATGATAGCGCTAATGATGATGATAGATTTTCATATAAATAGATGCAGTAGTGCTCACAATCAGATGTGCTCTGATGAACGCAAGTTAATAAGCAAGTAAGAAAGGTGCGGAGAAAGTTTTCCGGTTGTATTAGATACATACCCCGCGAAACGATGTGAAAGCCGCGCCCCTGGCCCTGATATCCGCCGACGTGAAGTACACGCTCCTTTGTAAGATGGATCACAATTGCCCTGACATGCCGTATGAGCTAATATCTAATCTTACATATATTACCCGTAGTACTAACTCAGTTTGACGCTACATATTTCATTTTTATTTAATTCAAACTCACATGTGTGTGGCTCCTGATCTGAATATTAAAGGTTTCGCTGATTCAACTCCAAGGCAAAACTTAATATATGTATAGGTATAATGTATGTACCTATATAATGTATCCACCGCTACAAAGGAAGTGATGGATTGCAGAAGTGAAATATAGCCTATTCGCATTTGCACTCCAACAGATCTTTTGACACTCAGAGGTCGCCAAAGACCGCCTGCTCTTCTTTTCCACGTATTACTCACAAATTCACTGAAATCTTTTGAATATAAATTCTAGCTGAAATATATCTTCTTTTTATCCCACTCGGAAATATTATGGTTTCGTCTGTCAAAAACCTTGTTATTGTACTGAGCATTGAGCAGGGCATTATAAACTTTTCTCAGTGGGTATATAAATTTTCACGGATATGATCTTCTACTGGGACAGGGGACAAGCAATTACAGACCTGTCTTCCCATTCAATTCATATGTTCAGAGCAGTAAGTGCACGGTTATTTGGTCGACAATAATATGAGCATATCTGACGCGGCGGCGGCTTGGAGTTGAGCGTGGTCGTTTGATCCTGGACAATTCGACTGCTAACCGTTTTAAAAATACGCGTATTGCCGATGTACAATTTACTGCCGTTATTTTGAGCAGTTTAATACTATTTGAGTTTAATGGTTCAAAATCGGAAGCAATAAGACTTTTCAACGGTAAACTGCATATAGGGTCAGAGCCGTTACTCCAATTCCTAAATGTGAAACGTCGGTAAACCGGATTCTTAGACGCAGTAGTTTTAATGGTACGGCGACATCCTACTCCACGCCAGAGTGGTTCTCAATAAAACGGAGAAAAACCCAGAGAAAATAAAAACTTTTCAGTCCTTGAAATGGCCCAAAAATATTCCATCAAGGTTTTTTCAATTGAAAGACGTTGTCTGATTCCAAATCCTTTTCAATGTCGGAATGTCGGTTCGGTACATAAACTTCTTTTCCGTTTCTCCAGCTGAAAGCGAACATCAATTCCTGTTCTCTCAAGCTTAGCATAATATATCTTGTGCATAGATAACTGTCAGTTTACATCAAAGCCAAAGCCTTGCTGCCACTTCTGCCCAAGACACACTCCTGGAATTTTGGTTTGACTATAGCTTCCGGTCCGGGCTATTAGAATACATACATAGTCTTGGTATATTAATGTTGGCAATAATGCCAACACCCCGTCGTAGGGTTGACAGTAGAAACCGAAACTACTGAATTTGAGTACGGAGCTGAATTACGGTTGCCGTTCTACGACAGCGCAACTAGATCACCAACTTCTTTCATTTCATCCCCTTACTGATCCACTACATTGTTTTGGTAGTAGGATTCAGAACTCAATGGAAATACGAGTCATAAACTTATTCACTCACTTGAATCAAAGCTGCTCACGGCAGCTTGGGTGAAAGCTTTGCGTTGTACAGAAAACGGTGGAGATTGGCTTTACCTGACTCCGACATTTTATAGGGTTCATTAAATGCCACGGCTTGATATTTATATAGTGATTAGTGAACGGTTCGGGTGTCCGGATCTTTCTCCGATTTTAAGATTGCATACCTACCTTGTATAAACAAGAGTATATCAACACAGTGTTAGTGGACGAAGACCAGCGGGACGCGTCATTTGACAAATCCAACTTACTGAAC
>JAQFYT010003447.1:0-10741 GCA_034694925.1 Ceratophysella denticulata | reverse complement strand
TTGAGTACTATGTTCGAGATGTCAATACACTGACCGGTTCGAATATTTTAAGCAGATCGAATTTCGACCCGAAACCGAAATCAAAAATACTCTTTTACATTCATGGTTATTTGGTTAAGAATCTTGGTGAGGGAGAAAATGGTTCAGGTTCAAGGAAAATGAAGGACGCAATTTACGCAAAAAGAAATGACGTGGACTATGTGGTCCTTGTTGATTGGACAAGATATAGTGACGTGGAGTGGAATAACTATTATAAAACAATTTGGAATGATGTACCGACTGTAGCTGCCTGTATCAGCAAAGAGATTATGCGACTGGTGAATACCTTTTCCGTTCAGTCATCCAATATTATTTTAATGGCACATAGCACGGAGCTGCAAAAGGAAGTGTTGCAGAAGCATTAACAAACCCAGGACCTCTGAATGACCCAGCCACTTATGAAAAACTGGCCTATCCTCGTACCGGAAACGATAGAAAGTTCTCAAGTGATACAACCTTTGGAATTCTAAAATTAGGGTCGCCGATTAATTTGACTGAAAACGATGATAATTCGAAATTTATCTTGATTGTTACATTGACGTTTGTAATTTTATTTGGCATATTTTGTTCTATTTACTTTGTATACAGAACGTGTTGCTATTCCCAAGTATTATGTATCAGATGAAATATTTGATTTGAAAAACGTATTTAGTTTTACTACTCAGAAGGTTTACATAGTTTATTTACGTTTATTGGACGCATATAATCTCAAGAATTTCCTCTAAAGCTTGCGTTTTCTGCAAAAATGTTTGTGCCAGTCAAAAA
Source organism: Ceratophysella denticulata (assembly GCA_034694925.1). Taxonomy (NCBI): domain Eukaryota; kingdom Metazoa; phylum Arthropoda; class Collembola; order Poduromorpha; family Hypogastruridae; genus Ceratophysella; species Ceratophysella denticulata. The sequence goes on along the minus strand of JAQFYT010003447.1, from coordinate 9,937 downwards.
CGAATGCTAAAAAGCATAAAAACGTAAGGAATTGGAAGAACTCATGCAGTCTTAAAATGACAAAATAGCATTTATCCACAAGGAAATTATATTAGATACACCGAAGGTTTTCTATCCACATGAATTCACCTATTCTCTCTACATTATCTACTGTTTACCTATATACAGATACTGTATGTGTCACATCGTACAAACTTTTGTACAAACCTACAAACCTAAGTCATCCGGGATCTTGTAACTCTTAAGGTACTCTATTAGGGAAACGCGCTAATGTCACCTTATGTCACATTACTAATTTACCGAATAAATGTTTAACGTGGGTTCGACTGGCAGCGTGTGCGATGTCAAGATTAAGGTGACATTTTAAAACGTTATAGCGCCGTTATTCTTCAACCGATTTGGATGTTTGAGGGCTCGTTGGAAATCGGACGAACTGCGACTCAATAAACAGGTTAGTATGTCTTCCAGAACCGCTCGAAAGCAGACTTTCGGAAAATATATTACTCAAATAATTTTTTTGAAAAACCATACGAACCTGTTTTTGATGGCGAAACCGATTCTGATTCCAACGAGCTATTTTTTGTCAAAATGCTTAGAGTCGTTTCGGCGGTATAATGCTTTCCGCCGAAGCCGATAAGCGAAGTACCCTTCCGACGGAACAGATGGCGAAACGGGTCTACTGTTCCTTGGCGAAGCAGAATTCGAGAAAACGTAATGGGTTGTATGTAGGTATGTATATGTTTAGCCTAGGCCTACATAGATCTCTACCTAGAGATCTATGTAGGCCTAGGTTTAGCATACGGGGGAAAAAGGCAGAAAATTTCACGTCCGTTTTGCCTTTGCTTCTCAAACCTCTCATTCCCATTTCCCTAATTATGCTGGCACCACACTACGCCTTTATCTCGTCTGATTCTAACATATTGTAGGTACCTGGCTTAGTACAGGGTGGCGCGAAATGTTTTTCTCCCCGCCTAGGTCATACTTCCGAAAATGCTACAATGACATATGATATACCAAATTAACGCAAATTTTATGTGGGATCTAATAGTAATAGTGCAATAATATTTCCACTTTTCTTACAAATGACCATAGTGAAAAAGGTAGAATTTTCGCTCTTTTAGCTGTTACTGAGGGCTCGTTTCCTACAGTAGTGTGGCTGCTGCACATACCGCCAAGCACTTTCGCATGTACAGTTTTACATGTACATTTTACATGTACTTTCGCATGTACACTTTTCTTATGTGCAGCAGCTACACTACTGTAGGAAACGAGCCCTCAGTAAAATGAACTTTTAAAAATCGTTCAGTGTTATATGATATACCAAATCAAAGCAAATTTCATTGCGGATCTAGTGGTGCAATATTATTTTGACTTCTCTTATAAGTGGCCGCGATAAGTGGCCACGGAGCAGCACAAGAGAGAGCGAGCGGCTCAGCGGCGACCCATCTCGCTCTTGCTCTCCTCAAAGAAACAAAGCAAAATATTTTGCGCTGCACATCCCACATAAAATTTGCGTTAATTTGGTATATCATATGTCATTTTAGCATTTTCGGAAGTATGATCTAAGGGGAGAGACATTTCGCGCCACCCTGTACATACATATCATAAAAGGTTCATTCATTCATAGCTAGCTATCAATTTTTCCAGGTACCTAGTTTAGTTTTACATGGTTTACATAAACATAAAATACTTTTTGTGCGTGAGCGACAATGAAAGCCTCACATCTTCTCCAATAATGCATGGGCAACTTGACCTACCCTACTAAGGCATTAGGGCAAAATAGGGCGGTAGGGCTGAGCAGCCAGAGTAGGGAATAGGGCGGAGCAGCCAGAGTAGGGAATAGGGCAGTGAGGCTGAGCAGCCAGAGCAGAGTAGGGAATAGGGCTGTAGGGCTGAGCAGCCAGAGCAGAGTAGGGAATAGGGCAGTAGGGCTGAGCAGCCAGAGTAGGGAATAAGGCAGTAGGGCTGAGCAGCCAGAGCAGGGAATAGGGCAGTAGGGCTGAGCAGCCAGAGTAGGGAATAGGGCAGTAGAGCTGAGCAGCCAGAGTAGGGAATAGGGCAGTAGGGAAGTAGGGCTGCGCAGCCAAAGTAGGGAATACGGCAGTAGGGATTTCTTGTTCCCATGCAGGCCCGGATATAGATCCCTTCTCAATGGCTCAATGCCTAACACTGCTTATTGGAGCCCAAGCCAATCCACTCAATAGGGCACAAGTAGGGCAGTAGGGCTGACGAGCCAAGTATGGAATAAGGCAGTAAGGCAGTTTCGTTTGGCTGAGCAGCCTAAGTAGGGAAGTAGGGCTGAGCAGATAAAGTACAGAATAGGGCAGTAGGAAAGTAGGGGATTTTTCTTGCCCTTCTACTCCAATGTGGTGATTGATGATGCGTAATAATTACCTACAACAGGATCAGCATTTAATTGATTACGTTTTTATTTTTAATATATTAATGACATGATATCGAGAATAATGTGTTGGTGAGAATAGCCAAACGCAATAGCCACTGGCTGAGTGAAGCCTTGCGCCGTAACTGCAGCTGAGTGGGAACATGTGCAATAGCAACCTGTTACGGTATGCACTAACTATCAGGTGAGGAAAGGCATGTGCAATAGCTCCCGGGTAGGTTTGGTACGCGCAATATTAACCGGGTAAGTGTTGTCATGCGCAATATCAACCGGTTGAGTATTTCCATGCGCATTAACGATCGAATGAGTTTATATTTGCGCATTTGCGTTTTATTCGAAATTCGGGTACGTGTGAGTGTAGGATGTAAGGCGCAATGGTTCTTCCTATATTTGACCCTCAATCCGGGTAAAAAGGTCAAAATATGACCCGCCGTATTTATTCGATATTCTGTTACCTATGGGTGTAGGATGTAAGGTGCAAGGATTTTTTCCAAATATTCTACTTTCTCTGCCTTGGACCCCGAATCGGGGTTAACATGGGGTGAGACCTGTATTTACATTCGCAGTAACGATCGTGTGGGTGATTTCATGCGCAGTTATGACAGGATGAGTGTTTTTATGCACAGTAATGACAGATTTAGTGTTTCTATGTGCAATAATGACAGAATGAGTGTTTTCATGCGCAGTGACGATCGGGTGAGTGTTTTTATGCACAGTAATGACAGGTTAAGTGGTTTTATCCGCAGATGACAGATTGAATGTTTCCATGCGCAGTAACGATCGGGTGAGTGTTTTGATACGCAGTCATGACAGGATAAGTGTATCGAAGCAGTGTGATATAACCATTTTCGCCCGAATTGTAGATCGGGTATTCAGCCTAGTATACCAATATGTACATACCTAGAGTAGTATCAGCCAAACAAGCAGCCTCATTCATAATCGACACTGAAATCAGAAAAGGTGACTGTTATCGCCACACTACATGCCACCCACGTCGAGTCGGCCTTTCCTTGACCATTTGGGCTGTTGTTGCATGCGAATGCGATGCTAGTATGTAGGTACCTATGTAGGCAAATGTACCGCATTAGCCGAGTGAATCAGTAGTAGTAGTAGTAAGGAGAATGGGAATGAGTTGACGAAATGAACATCGAGCAACCAGCGAGACAACTGGAACGTCGTAAACTAGTATTCCAAACCAGAGCCGCGCCGCAACCTCCACCTGGTGTCAGAGATTCTCACAGAAGCCACTGGAATTCCGCCTTAAGCTCGTTGTGCCAATTTAACTAGGATAAACTCCAACGAAGGCAAAGATCTTTACAAGGCGAACCGGTCAAAAGGCGAAAAACCCCGAGGCGAAAACACCGCGAGGTGGAAAGACCGAGGTGAAAAGACCGGGGGCGAAAAAAACCAGGCGAAACGACATGCAACCTGTAAAATATCCTCATTACTCGCAGCACTCAGCATAATGTTAAGTCACCGCTTTCAAATAGAGCAGCAGTTTCAACAATTTTGTTTTATTGGAAGCGCAAATGCTTTTTTTTTTAATCTAAAGCCCCTGTACCCGTCTAAGGCAGTGTGTCATTTTATTTAAGCCCATTGAAAAGTCATACATTGTAAACTTATACATTGTACTATTGTTAGTGGGAGTACGAGTAGGGTTGGATTTCATTCTGTTACTTTACTACATATAAACTACTTTCGATGTATATACTACCTATGTTCATTACGGTAGCATGCATGGATTGTAAAATAGTAGATAGAGAGAAATGCACATATTTTTGAAAGCCTGTACGGAGCAAGTCCAGTAATAAATAATTGATTTGGTAAATATAGCATTACATATAGGGTAAATCAATCATACAATGAATCAATTCATACAGTTTAAAAGCTCAAGGTAACGGAAGAACATGCAAATGTGTTTCAAAAAATATTAAATGTAATAAGGAAAACCTTTGAATGATTATTCAAGCAATTACGCCAAATGGATAAAAGAATAACTTAAGAAAACCACTTATCTACTTCTATTTGAATGAAAAGTGCTGTTGTAACCGGGAAATAATATATTAAACACGGTTTGGCTTTTACTATTAAGCCGAGGCAAATGTTTTCCAAGACGGATGTATAATGGTTACATTTCGTTTCGCCTTGTTGTTTTCGCCCCCGGTCTTTTCACATCGCGGTGTTTTCGCCTCGGGTTTTTTCGCTTTTTAACCGGTTCGCCTTGTAAAGATCCTTGCCTTGGTTAGAGTTAATCCTAGTTAAATTGGCACAATGAGCTTAACATAGTAATTGTAATATGCAGTATTGTTGACTCCAGCAATATAACTAAGATTAAGGCTGTAATAAATAGCATCAGCGCGCGTCTTAAAATCTAAACTAACCTAATTTCCAACAACGTAACAATTAAAAGGGGCAAATGGCCAGCGCGCGCGCATCTGTGTGAGCGTTAAGATGCCGAGGCGAAAAGTCGAAAGGACCCGAGGCGAAAAGACCGCGAGGTAAAAAGACCGAGGTGAAAAGACGGGGGGCGAAACGACCGGAAACGATGTATAATAAATGATAAAGGGTCATATAAGAGAAAGTTGGACTTATCTAACCAGGGTTCGTAAAAATAATGCTTAAATTGTATAATGCTACGGTCACTCATTTCCATCGGTTCTAGTTAAAGGTACTAAAAATTAGTACACCAGTAATTGTTCCAATTGTCACAGATGAGCCAACCAAAGTTCTTAAGATAAGATTCCATTATGATATCGAATAAATCTTTGAAGAATTTGAAGTTAATTATTGACACGGCTCATGCATTTTCTTTCATAGGTCTCCAATTTCTGCCATTTCAATGGGTTGCCCTGGAAATTCGGGTTGAGCTGATTCGCGGGCTTGGGACTTGGCTAGTCGTTGGTCTCCTGAACATAGTAAGCTTGGTGGGCATGGGATGCGTGATTCTGGTCAGCCTGCTCTTCTTTACGAACCTGGACATGACCAGCCTGATCATGACCATGTGGAGTCTGACAACGTTTTCCCTCGCATTTACTTGTCAAATTCCCTTGTACGTCCACTATCTGGAAGTGGTTCAATGGCTCAACAGTTTCCTTCATATGAATCAAAAACTAAGTAAGGAGAATTTATTGCAGAACACGTTGACTGAGACTTAAGCAATGGATTTCGTCGAAATATTCAAACTGGTGTTCCTGCCTAAAAAATTTATTTAATTAGGGAAAAGATACAATGTCTCTGGCGGACGGAAGGACGGTATGGAGTTGTATCAGCTGTACTTTGGCCTGATTGCCATTTTTACAACGATAATCTTCTGCCCAGCTGTTTTCATAATCCTGGATACAAAAGCCCTGGATTTGGCCAACCTGATTACCATGTGGGAGTCAAGAGGCTTGAATTTGTTTTTGTCTGTTGGCGGGGCATACCTCATCTTCATTGCCTGGATTCACGTCGCTCTCTATTTTTTCCTCATGATACCAGGATATCTGAACTCCACTCGGCTTATGCTCCAGACTAGTTCGTAAGTAGAACCAAGCAAAACACTAGCAATTAAACTCGCAGATTAGCTATACTGGGAAATATAAATAGTTGATATTCTTAGCGTTGACGCCAGGAACTTGGAGAAATACGAGGAAGTTCGGATTACCTTCTTAGCCCTTCAGTGTTTCACCAGATGGTTTGAATCTCTCTTAATGGAAGTAATAGAAATTGCCTTGATTGTCATCGATGCAGTGGCAATTAGTGCGGCCTACGCCCCAATCAAGGTTCACAGTAGTCTCAACATGCTCTGCTTGGTTGGTCTCTCTCTCCACGGCTCTCAAGCAATCACTCTCCTCCATTTCATTATGAGACAAGCTAATTGCGTCAAGGATGAATCTGAGAATTTCATTGTTGCGTTCCGAACGGGTAATGACATATGACTGGACAAAAACACCATCAGGCATTACGACCAATACGCCTCGCAATCTTCAACATTCCTGTTCATAAGGGCATGTTCATCACAGTCCTCAACGACATCATTCTTTCAAATTTGATTAACCTTTTGCTTTCATTTTAGTACATATCTATCCTGTCCCAATTCGGTAGGCATCTGTGGCTCCCTCTTGGTCGCAAGTGTCGAAAAATTCATTTGAATTTGAATAAAGTACAGCCAAGCCAAGCACTGCCAGCACACAGAAGTCATAATCTAGCTTTTGGGTTTATTAAAGACACAAATTCCACAAATTATTGGTTGTCTGGAACAGAGTTACTTCCGTTTGGAGGCGTATGGCCGGAAGTGCAGTGTGCTACCGTTAACCAGCACGTCCTCCACAAACACAGGAGCAGTTACCTGCTTCAACAACAACCACAAAGTCCATGCGTAAAAGAACTAGACGAGAACAAATTTCAATGGTTAATGGTTACTACTTAGCTCTCCGCTTCCTGTGGTGTCCATATTTGAAATAATTTTAATTGATTGAAAGAGATCTGAATGCTCTTACGTGTTCGGTTTTCAGAACTGAAGTGAAAATGTAATTAGTATAGTCTGATGCAGTTTTCTTTTTAGTAGTACTAGGGCCAAGATATGATCTATCTACCAGGCTTAAAAGCCGAAATATTTAGTTAAATTGTAGAAATATGGCTAAACAGTAGAAAGCTTTGTAATATTTCATTTGGTTGCTGTTCATTTGAGGAAAACCCGCAGTGTTATGCGTAGGTACGTGATTGCAACTAATATCAATCGTTTATTTTCTCCATGATCCGTTTTTCTAAAAAAGTGTCTAGATTTGTATCCTCCTTTCCTTTCATGAATTAGAAAACGCTCTATTATAAATATTATGATGATAATCACGATAGTTAGAATGCATTTATTGTTGAGTCTGTAATATGCAACAGAAATTTACTGATACAACGATACAAGTACCTATAGAAGTAAATACTGATGATTTCTGTCGTACAAACTACCTTATACTATGCGCTGTGTATTTTATTGGACGGAGTTTGTAAATAAATATCATGCTTGACTAGTTTGTGAACCCAAAAATTACATGAAAATTGACCCATTTTGTGTTTCTGCTTACTCTTAGGGTACCTACTGGATTTCTAAGTAAAACTAATAAAAATACTTATTAGGGAATTTACTCAGAAGTCCATGTCCCACAAACGCCAAGTAGCTGAACTTTGACTATGGAATTTGTTGATGTTAAAATACGAACACAGGAAAAGATATGAAACTGACCAAATGATTCATTTAAGTTATTCATTCAATGAACTCAAACCTAAATTTTTTTATATTAAATCAGATGATTCAGCCCTATTACAGCTGCTAAACCTTTAGTATTTAATACTTGCGTGACCTCTAATTGCTTACGTTTTCATTTTGCATTTTAACAGCTTTTGAGGAGTTATTGGAAACTTAAGGCTTAGTGCAACGGTGTTCCACCATGCGATTCTCCATAAGCAATCGTGGTCTAGTTCGGTAATGATTGTGGCTAAATCAATTCATAAATAACTGTCATTAAAAGCCTGTATGATACATACTTAATGAAACAGCGAATCCGGATTTAAGATTTTCAGGGTGTTTGAATTCATCAATTATTTAATCCGCAATGAGATTTCGGCATGGCATTTGCAATGATAAAATTTTCGGTAACAATTTCTCGGAGATGTGGGGACGACAAATTATGAACTAATTGCATAAATACAGTTAATTTTAGTCTTCAGAAATATTTAAGTCTTAATTTCAGTCTTTAGTGAGGGCCAAATTTTGAATTATCAAATCTTTCGCCCGTAATTAATTATTTAGAGTTAATTGAGCCTGTGCCAGAGTGAGTCGACTTGAGAACCGCTTATCCTTGGCTTAGTAGAGAGACTGAGTTTGAGCGGGCTCAGTTTTGGGAGTTTCCACATATGACCAGATTCAGGTGAAATAAGTGTCGAGTTGATGAAAGGCGTATCTGGATCTCCCCAAACTCCTGACTGACTCTGCCGCCTCTGATGGAAACCGGGAAAACAAATGCCCTTTTAGGTTTCTCTTAAGGTTAGCAAAGTTCAATTACCAGGCCAGTTTAAAATGAATTGCGTTTTACAGTATACATACATACATTACATATAGGTAGGTACATTACTTACTATATACTATTTCAATATGAAAAAGCTGGATTAGCATTTATTTGGAATATTTAAAAGTAAAGCCAGGCGGTGGAAATTTTGAGTCAAGAACCGAGGGTACACAAAGGCTTACACAAAATAAGAATACGAACCTAAGTTTCTCCTGCGAATAGGATGAAGGTAAACTTTTCCTGGCTTCTATTTACTACAATTTATACAAAACACGTTTGAATTTGAAGCTTGGAACACGACAGTACTGCAAGTTGTTTTGTTCGGTTAAATGAATATATATTGAATATATCTATATTTGTTCATTGACGTGCATTTTCTTTGTAAAGGCTTCCCCTTTTTAGGAGCAAATTTATGGAACAAATTAGTGATGTGGCTATCATTTATTCCAAAAGTTTCCCTCGAAAGGTGCCAACTGAACAATTTGAATGTTCATTTAAAATACCGTTGGCCGGAATTCGACCGATTTGGAAAAATTAATATAATTTTTTTTTAAATAGGTGTATGTGATCCTGGTATTCCTTATGTGCGTAGCAGGTAAGAAAATATAGGATAAACCGGATAGAACAGTTTCGCTTTGCTTCACTTCGACCCATAAATCATGAAAAATTTTGTGGGGGGGGGGGGGATAAAAGATGCAAGAGTTCATTCTTGAAACTAACAACATTCGGGAAGTTCCATACGAATTAATAATGAGTTCCAATTACTACTTTGTTGGCAGGTTTGGTGAAATCCGCTCCATCGTCTTATTTTGTTCTGATTTGTACAAAGAATGGTGGCACAATTGGAGATACTGGTAATCCAATGAAGATCATCACATATGGAACGAGTAGAACAAGAGATATCCCGGTATCCTACATTGTTACATCCAGCAGTAGTGGAACTTATCAGCTCCGGTATGGACCACTCACTGCGGCGGTGAGCAAAGTTCAAGACTTGGAGCTCAGACAATTGGCAATGGATGCGTTCAAAAATGGGCTTGACGTATATGTCTGTGTGGAGGAAACCAGTCCCGACACAGTCTGGCTAATAGAAGCAATCAAGCCGCAGTAATGAAACAATGATACCCACTAAAACACTGAAGAACTACTTCCATGAAATTTATTGCAAATTAGTTGGACAATTACTGTAATTAGTGCTTTCATTTTCATTGGACCTGGTTTATAAATTCAGAGTTTTTGATAATTTATCATGTGAAGATTTCAATAAATATTCTCAAATTTTCAATATAATTATATTACTGAATTTTATGATAGGTACTAGGTTTACAGGGTATTTTAGGACGCAGCGTAATAATACTTACCAACAAGGATACTTTTCTCCATTTTGAAATATTACTAGTTAATTACTAATTGAACCCCGAAATACCGCCTGTTCCAAAAGTCCCGTACACCCTTTGTTTATGTTTGTTCCATACTCGAGCAACATCGTCTGGGTGTA
>JAQFYT010003446.1:0-10741 GCA_034694925.1 Ceratophysella denticulata | reverse complement strand
TGAAACACGTATCTGAATCTCACTAACTCCTGACTGACTCTGCCGCCTCTGATGGAAAGCGGGAGAACAGATGCCCTCAGAGTTTGCTCGAATTCGTGGAAATGGCCGACGTGGAAGTAAATGGGCATTTTTATAGCGGAGGAAAATTTCTGACCGAGTGGAGTTGAATGCCATACTGGTTCTAGGTCATTTGGACCTATTAAGTCTTAGTTTTTTATGTTAACAATCGTAAACATGCGTTGATCGTTATTATAGCATGGGTCAACAGTTAAAGCATAATGTTGCATTAAACATTATTACGCCATGAGTCGTTTAACATACTGTTAGTAATGAACGGAACGAGGTATAAACTTGAATACCAAAACGCCATATTTTGAGGGTTCAAGGTACAACGCTTGCCATGCTTCACTGTTTAATCCTTATGGTACGGTACGCCCTGTTGAATGTGACAGGTAACACGCTCTGCTTGTTAACACATTATAAACAAAGCGTAACGGAATATCCTGATTATCCTGGAATATGTGACAAGTGTCGTTCCAGGAACATATCGCTTTGATTTTCATGTTTAACCCTGTAAGTAGCAGTATTTTCATATGTTCAGCAATCGGCACTTAACTGACCGAGACACAAGTGACCAAGGACAGGATATTACGGGATATGTTTCTTGAAAAGAAATTTTGGGCTATTAGAAGAATTTTTTTTCTTGCACACAGACAATGAAATGGTTTTCCGGAACGATATGGAGCTCCTGCTCTGGTGCGGTGGTTGGTTTGGCTTTGGTTTTCTTTTCAGACTGTTCGTTCCAATGTTCCGTCCTCCATCATCTCCCAAGAGTGAGATAGAGATGGGACATTGAACTCTCTCAGTGTGCAAAAAAAAGGCTTTTTGTGCTGCTGAGAGGTTCGAAAATGACATAACAGAAAGTTCTCATTCCTTCACTCACCCTCGTCTTGGTCGAGTCTGGGAAATTAGTATTATTAGGAAGTCTGAGATGGACTTGGGTTATGTGGGTTGCAGCGGCAGGCTTATGGTGATATGAATATTCAAGGTGTTAGCTGTCGTCAGGTTTAAAGTAACGGCCCACTGTTAATTATGCCGACACCGCGGAAAGCATAGAGCCGCATTTAAAGTGTCGACTATTTCCTATTCCATTTAGCTTCGTTATCAAATTTCGAGATTTTTAAAAATATTGTAATATGTATATTTGTAGGAATTAGTTGAGGATGTGCAGCTAAGCTTTTTTAAATGAACATTCCCTCAATTTGTTCTTTTAAAATATTTTCGTTTCGGCGTACTATAAAGTTCTCTACACTAGCAGCTTTAAAAATATCCACTCAACGCCCTTCTGCCTGACATACATGAATATGCATGAGAATAAGAATAATTTGACTGAATCAGGATATGCACTCTCATACTGTACAGGAACATTAGGATAGTAAAAATTCAAATAAGCCCAATTCACAGGGGACACTCCATGCTGCTTCCTAATGTTGAAGTTGGAAATGGAAAAAGCATTAGAATAAAAATGAATCTTTAACTGTGAAAATGAACATTATTGTGGAGAGTAAGAAAAAAACCTGAGAAAGAGGGTTTGTTGGGAACAGAATAACAAATGAATTTCTAAGCATTAACATTACCATTAGTTCCCGACATTAGTCAACTAGTTACTCCGAGGTAAAAATTACATAAGGTACCTATTCATAATTATAGAATTAGCATTGTAATGTTGGTAGAGATGAAGAATAGCAAATACAAATTCACGTTAAAGCGTAAACTCTCTATTGTTAAATTTGAATATTCCCGCACTCTAGAAGATACGCGGGAATTTTCAAACTACATAACCATTTTACATGTGAATTAACTCAAGAATTCCGTACACCGTTTATTACACGTGGAAAACAAACAAATAACTAGTTAAGAACTTTTAGTGTATAGGTAAATTGGTTCGGAAGAGTAAAATAATGACATCAAAACATGAAATGAGAAGGAAAATTGGTCTCGGCTTCAAAAACAAAAAACGCCAGCGTTTTTGGGAGAGAGTCATAAAGATTTCTTACGGATTTTTTTTTTACCTGAGAAGAGGTCAACTCAAATATTTGCACGCGAGACTTATTATTACGAAAAAAAAGGTTGCAAGTGTAATAAATGTAGTGCCGAGACCCGTTTCATATTTCCCAGCCCCGTGAAGCCCGCCTCCCCACCAAAAAATCTAATAACAAATAGCTATTCATGTTGTTTTGTACATTCTTCACAACAACGGGAAAAAAACAATGCGAAAGCCTACTTATTATCCCGCTGAAACAATCAAATAGAGTAATTTTCCTCCTGTCTCAAAAAACCGCAAAACAGAATACTGCCTACAATATGCGGAAATCAAAATATTATTACATATTTCGTAACAATGAAAATTCATGACGCCGTTGAACTCCAAGTTAGGTACATCAAGACAAGTGTAAATCCATCCGGTCTAAGGTAAGCCCTGACATGTATTTCAGCTTGGGTGAGGATTGATTGAAGTTCTATCCAGCCCCATTACAAGGAATTTGAATAATTACCTGTAATTGTTCACTCAAGACTTCAATTTCAACTTCAACTCTTTCTGGGAGCCTGTCGAGCAGCGTTATTATTTTTTTTTGTAAGTATGAAATGGTAATGTTAGCATTGGATTAGTAAAGCCTTAACCAAGTACTTATTTCCTGAATGATTTTAATCCACTGAGAGCCGTTTCAGTTCAGAGACCTATCTCCGGATCATAATAAATATTATATAAACTACCCGTTTTGCCCCCGGGAGGCAAAAGCACAGACAAGCCTTGTAAACAAGAGCTACCTTATGTTATGATGCATATATACAGAATTTTATCCATGCAACATGCAATGGAAAGCCGACAGTAGTGCCAGGAGTGGACTACCATCCCATGCCAGTAACACTGACCTCAAAAAATAAATTACTCATCTTTTCCCCTGGATACTCGATTCCGGTTTTTTGAATGCTCTCTGCTCTCTCCGAGGAGATGAAGAGTCCAGATATTAGTCTCCATGAGACTAATAATAATCCAGAAGGGGGGGATAAAAAAAATGAATATGAACACACTGGGATGTTGTTAAATACTACCTGCCTTCAGTAGTGACTTTGAGCTTGGGCCAGGGCTGAAGTTAAGTGTAATCCATTATCATACTTTATATTCAAACTCCTCCGAGCCAGAAGAGCACAGAGCCTACCCAACTTCTCTCTATCATTTTATTTATGAGCTGTATTATAAAATGTCTGTTAAAGTCAGATTCAGAAGCTCATCTCGAAGTCAAAAGCATAAATCTAGAAATCCCCATGTAAAATGGTAAAGAATTCCGAAAGGTTGAAAATTCGAGCAGAAGCAACAAATTCTTCTAACGCGCTATATTCTTCAAATTTTTCAATAGAGAGTTTAAGCTAGTGTTCGTCATCATAACCGTAGAAATATCAATGTAAAATGGTGCAAAAATCCAAATTTTGGGTTTGAAATTTCGCGGATACGTCTACAATTGAAATTTACAATGCATTTCGAAATGGCGCGAATCTTCAAATTTTGTAATAGAGAGTTTGAGCTGGTGTGATTCAAGTATCCAGCGGGTAGTTACGCGAATTCTTCCTTCGAATATTACGAACTTTTAAAATGAAATACCAAGAAACAATAAATACATTTAATTTAGAAACATTGTACGCTATTGAACTTAACATAGACACAAACTCAAAATGGATCAGGATCAGGATCCGAAAATTCTCGTATCTCTCCACATTTACTAAAGAAGGAACTTCACATCTAATTTAGTTCCATTAACTCAATTTTTTCCCTATCTCTCGTACCCCTCATCCCCTTGAGTCCTGGAGGAATTACAAAATTGAACGAAGCTACCAACGCACGAACAACCTTTATCATTTTCATCTCCTCCTACAATAGAGATATGCAACGGATGAAATATTCTAAAAACTAAAATGTAAAATATAAAACCACAATCAATATTACCCGTAAAAGCCACTTAAAATATCCTGAACTAACGGTGAGAAGTTTGGAATATTTAAATAAATTTAAAATAGGTAGGTCCTTTCCATCCTTTCTAACTAATCTAAAATTTCATTCCGTCCAAAATGCACTCTAATGCGCCATGCCACAACCCTCGCTTGTCATCCATAATTACAATTATGATTCTCACGACTTTCGTTCGTTTACTGTACAGAACACAGAAGCAATGATCACTTTTTCCCAGGCCAGGGACGAGCCTTATTTTCAACACATAATATTCCCATTAAAGGCCCCTCTCGTCCAAATTAAACCTTGAAAAAAAAACGACCAAATCCATAATGACCCTTGGAGAAGAACCACAAAACAACATAAGAACCAACCGGAATCTCTGGAGTTAATCGCCACACCTGAACAGGTAGACAAATGAAGGATAGCCAAACCCAAGCCAAGCCACTAAACTACGTTAAAAACCACCGAAAACGAAAAAAATATCGACTGAATTGTCTCGTTCTCGTACATCCTGCTGCTCCATATAGAATATGTGTTGACTTAATTTTTTTTCGTAAAAAAAACTACCTGCAAGAGCGTTCATAACAGGAGAGAATTTGTCACGCTCTTAGGTTTAATGTTTAATAACTTTTTAAGGTTTTAGATTGAACACTGAACATTGTACGCTGGAGCTTTGAGCTTTTCGGTAAAAATTACCTGTCTCTTCCACATTAGAGCGTGACCTGACAAGTCGAGGGAAAAAATTACTACCGTTCATCAAAAAATCGCTCTGTGTCGGCTCCTGTCCTGATTTAAAAAATAAAAATGAAAATTGTTGTCCAGACCCAGACCAGCAGCAGCCATAGGCACTACTCTGCCTTGGATCAATGTTAATGGTTAAAAAAAAGAAACAAAAACCATAATGAACCGCATCTTCCTATTCTCAGTCTCATTATTCTCGTTTTTTTCTTCTGAGTCTGTTCTACACCGACCATTGTTACCTTTTGTACTTCTCCATTGTCCTTCCCGACTTGAGGAACAACAGACGGGGAGGCAAATGAAAATGTAAGGGTACATTTTGGAAGGTATAAGGAAGAAAAAATGGCCTGGAAATTTCAGAACTCAATGGACCGAGATTTTCTTTTTCTGGAGCATGGGAAGATTTTTTGGAATTCTTGACGACAAACAAGACGTTCACTGTGAACAATCCAAGTAAAAACCTAATGGAAACTTATGAATATTTCATTGCAGGAGAAACACTCCAACTATGAAGGGAACATTACGGACAAGGGCTCAATAATATTTCCATACAAATGAGACTATGACTAGGGCTCGCTGGAATGTGGAATAGTAATTAGAATTTCTGGAACCCAGTCACCCACCCTGGAGTCTCACGTCGACGCCTACTACCCTGCCTTGGTTCATTCTATTCAAACCGCGTAGCTCTAGTGCACGATTTCGTCCAGACCATATTGTGTCCAGGATGGAGTCTTTTGAAATCCTGTTTAATTCAATACCAAGCTGTTGCATTATGCTTGTTTGACGCCTCGATGTCAAATGAGCGGCGGAGGTGTAATCATTTGTCACCAAGTTGTGGTTCTGCTATAGATTATTTACCTACGTTAGTTTTTGCAAGTCCATACTATCATAAACTGGTAACAAAGTACCGTTTGCATGTGTGATCTACCTAATGTGCGATCTAAATCTGCCATGAACGCATATTCATGCAAACGACAGGCATCATCGCCTAATTTCGAAAGTACGTGCATATCTGCATAGTCTTTGCACTCAAAATTTACCGCAATATATTATAGCGTCCTTCAGTCGCATTATTTAGTGTTCGTAGTTCAAACAGCTTTAAATGATGTTTTGCCGCTTTCACAGTACAAATTCATTAATTCTCTCTGTGTCGGGAAAATACTTCCACTGATCAAGACTAAGAAAAAGTCAATTATCTCAAACTCACCTTGCTGAGCTCCATTACAGTGTATCCCCGTCCAGGTTAGACTGAGGAGAAAGGTGACGAGGCAGAAGAGTCTGGACGTCATGGTTGTCTGAGTAACTTCGTTAGACTTCTGGAAACAGTAGCAGAAGGGGTCAGAGTGTCAACGTCAACTCCACCAAGAAATTGGTAGTTGACGAGACACACAGGGAAAAAAGGGCAGAGGGAACTGAGCCAAAAAAAGCTTTAATTGTGTTGCTTTCACTCGCTTTCTCCAGTTGTCACATAGTCCTTCCTTTTACACATATAGACCCTCGGCCAGGCTTTGTAGAAGAAGAACAAAAGCGGAAATTCAGCAGCTCAGGAAAATCCTCGAAAGTTCTGCACTGTAAAAAAAACAAAAGGAAAAGGGTGTGGATTTAGTCAAGAGAGCTTTTCATTCAACTTCAACAGAGATGATGATTTCTTTTTACACACTCATATTCGCACACATTGTGCAAATATACATACATAGAGTAAAAAAACCTTTTGTTTCAAAACATACATTGCACTTTTATGTTTGGTTACACACCCTCCAGCCTCCAGCCCTATAGACATTCATAAACTTGAGTATGAGTCAAGTTTCCACTTCACATGTACGAATTAGTGGCCCGCATAATATGCCAAAAAATCATATTCAAAGCGGAATCGCTCTTTTTTTTACTCATGAGTATGAATAGGGTGCAGAATTGCACACATACTACACGAGATTTTCAACTTTAGCACTCATTGTCAGCTTGGGTGTTGGTGTGTGTGTAAGTAGGTACTTGGCTAATTTGCTTGAACTCAAAAAAAGATACCGAAAATATGGATATTTACACACTATACATGAATTTCCTTCCTTGTGCTGGGTAAAACAATGGGTGTTTTCGCATGAGTGTGCAATGGGGTGTAGGGTGAACCATTAACTCTCTAATAGCTCTGTCACATTCGTATCATGTATAAGGCAGGATTTGAGCGTTTCCTTTTGGCAATCTCGTGATAATAGAACATTAAGGAGAAGACTCCTCATTTTCGGATACAGATACAGAGATACCGTAATCACATTTATGCCTATTTAGCAAATGAGTTTACACCATGAGACACGCGGTGTCGTTTTTTCGCAGAGTGTAATACTGAGGCGTACAGTTCGCTCATATGTAGTATAGGTTGAAATATACCTATGCCTCAGGTAATTTTTGAATTTAGTTGACCATGCGGAAAAAATTGGTGTATTGGTCGAACGTCGAAGGAATTCTTGCTTTGAAGTATAGAATTGGATAAAATGCTTGAAAGTTTCCAAAGCCATGTTCTGTTTACAGAAATTCCGTGTGCAACTGATGAGTCATATAACTATCTGAACTGAAGAGAATATACAATACAATGCAGTCGATAGCCGCTGGGCCAGTTCAGTTTAGCCAAGGCAATCCGCTCAGTAACCCTAAAAATGAATCCCGCTTAGAAGCTTAGGCGGTGAAGAGATAGAAGAGCTAGCGGCTGTGTGTATTCAATTAAATTGTAATCCTTTTTCGACCCAACAAAACCCTTTGCCAGAATTAAGACAGAGGGCTCAGGGCTCAAAAAGTACTTGAAAATAAATAAAATCCTAAAACTATATAAATTGGATTGTGCACAGGCCGACACTGGCTTGGACAAGGGGAGGTGGGTGTAGGTTATACGACTTTTCGGCCTGAGCATTTTTCACCTCGGTATTTCAACGTATTTGTCAAAATCGTACATTTAATTTCGGAGCGCCTTAAAAACTCATGTGTTCATGTTCAGTTACACTTTACACTGCATCAAGTAAAACATGATGAATATGACCCAATCAGCAAGGTCGAAATGACCGCGACCCATTGACCCTCACCGCTACGGAAGTGTTCAAGACCTCTAGTATCATATAATACCCGCATAATACCCCCAAATCCTAAATTCCCTACTATATATTTCACAAATACATAGCCTCACATCTCACAGCAGCCCATACCCGTAGGATAAGCCGCCGCCCCGCTCTCTTCAGATTGTTAACCAGGATATTTCTCGACATTTCACTTCAAGTGGAAAATCTTTTGATTCTGTATTTTTTTTCTTTCACCTAAACGGAAATAGGCTGGACTGGCCTGGACTTCAGAACTCAGACCATAAAAAAAAACCTGAAAAGAAACTGTACTGTTTTCAACCCAAAGTTTGAGGGGTATTATACTATTGTGTTTTGAAAAATTGAAACCTTTTCATTTTGATATTTCATTTCTTCATAGGTAGTACCTATACCTAACACATGCCATGCCGTCAGGCATATGTATGTATGGTATATATGGTATATGGATCAATTTTTCGGTAAAACTTGAAAAGAAAATAAATAGGTAGGCAGGCATACAAATGTGTTCTACAAGTTCAATGTTCAATGAAGCATTGCATGCAAATAAGTGCCTAAATACCTACACCAACCTACATCCGTCCGTTTACAATTTCACTCCACGCCCATGAGACAATAAAAGAAAAACAACCCATTTTCAAAAGGATTTTTAAACCCGCATAGCTACTCCTGCTGCTGGGTACAGTACAGTTCACTTCAGTTAACATTGGAACAGTAGGTATGTATGGTAGAAGTATTTGAAATCTTGAAATCCGATTTATGGGTCAGGAGTTTAGTTCGAGGGACAATAACTCCTTGGCTGCACTATAACTGTCAGTCTATATAATCGAGTCTAATGATCAGTAAAAAGTCAAAGTTGAGATATCTGGACTCTACGAAAGTAATGTGTTCATCTGTTTTAGCAATATTTCAATGGTACGGGTGTACGGGCACATGTGTGCACTGGCAATTATCCAAACATCTCATTTCAGAACCTATTGTAAATTGGATCTCTATGTTAAAGTCATAAAAGCTATTTCATATTAAATTTCCTTTATTTAGCGTGAAAGTGATTCACATATTACCGTGGGTGGGTCAAAAACGGTTGTATTTGCATTTAAAAACCTACCACGCTAATTGGTAAAATTTGACAAGCATAATTTTGCTCCAATCAGCCCATATAATATTTTGACGGAATGTGCCGAATTTTAAATTCAGCCAATAGCTAACAATTGCATGCATCTGGATACATAGACAATGTGTATTAATTAACGCGGCAATAAAATATGTAAATGGCTATGAAAATTTGAGCTTATGAACATTTTAAACTATTATTTCAGTCCAGTAACATAATCAAAAAACCAACTGGCGTGGCCATATCAGTTCGCTTTATCTCGTCTTTTACCGTGTGAGATGAAGATGGACAAATCCTATTGTTATTCCAAGCCGGAGACTTCATACAATGAGAATTTGAATACTTCTCAAAATACAATTTGGATGTGAGAGAGATTTTGATCTGGCCCTAAGGGGACTTCAAAGATAGCCAAAAAGTTCAAATTCAAATATTACACACGTACATACTAAGAACAACATACATCGAGATACGCTTGAGTCGAAGAAGTTTGAAATAATAATATAAGAATATTCTGTTCAATTGAATCTGTCCATTACAGTCAAGACAGTCAAGTCAAATGTTACATCATATCGAATAGACTAAAGTAAGCACAGATCTTCCATGCTAACGCTAAACTGATGTCAAGAATGATGAGATCTTCCTTGCCTGACTTTTGGCTTGGACTTTGGCTAAATACATAAAATGATGTGTGGGATGACCGACAATTCTGTCGCGGATATTTGGGCACATTGTAATTAAATTTTGCAATAATTTACATTAAAAAACGCCTAGGCATATGATGATGCGAGCATACCAAACAAAACTGACGAGTGGTATACCAATACGGATATCTTTGGTATTGTTTTTAAATTGTCGTTAACGCCAGGCGTAAATCACCAGGAACACAAATGCTCGCAGTTGAGATCATCATTTCAATTCTGAACAATCAAAAACTCTTCCTTCCTTGTAAAATGCATTACTTTTGACTATTGCAACAGAATAGGACAAGACAATAATAGTCTTATATGAGTTACAAGGAATAAAATAAAGAACCTTATGCAAATAACATATGCAATGGATCATCTGCCTCACTTTCTTGAGTAATACACTAATATTACCATTTGCAGAGGCCACCTTATTCCGTTGACGTACAAATTAGTAATTAATCAATGGAGATATCACACATTATTCACACAATGGGCCCGTGTACAAGAATAAGGAGGTAAGATGCAATGCAAGTCTAATGAGGGTGAAAGTGTATTTGCCCAACTTTCAGATGTATTTTGTTATTGTAATGAAATAAGAATCTGTAATTAATTAATCAGGCGCCTCCTGGTGGATTTTAAATTGTAAAGCTTATAGCGGATAACTGAATACATATTACAAAAGTTTTTCTGGGTTTCGAGACACACAGGGTACGCATATTGTGCTATGTATTGGAAATGTTTAAATAGTAGGTATTTATGTTAATTATTTAATATATTTTAAGACAAAAAAGATAGTGCCATAACCGAGCAGACAACCCCAGATTTTACTCTCAATCAATTTACATAAATTTAACACTGTCTAAATCAATAATTTCTTTAAATTATAGAAATCTTGGTTCATTCAAACTTCGAGGTAACACGTTTCGGTTTAGGACAATGCAAGAAATTAACAGCGATTAGTTAGTGTGAGTTAGTGAAACGGCAGGCGGAATTTCTGGACAAATGAAAGTGGAAATTAGCGAGATCTACTGAGATGGAATGATGAGAATATAGTGAATATTTACAAAACCGGAAAGTCGAATACCCACCAAGTCACCGATTTGCATGAAAATTTGGG
>JAQFYT010003445.1:0-10744 GCA_034694925.1 Ceratophysella denticulata | reverse complement strand
GAAACTATAATATCAAATCTTTCATATCACGCTTTTATGGTGGCTTTTTGCGGAGTATGTACGGGGTCATGCGTAACCTTTGAGCGCATTTGTAGGATATATGATTCCGAAATCGTGCTAAGACGTATTTTACACCAAAGTAAAGCTTGGCTTTTTTTCAGGTTTTTTTTTACAACTATATATTTCCGTTTCCACAATATAAAATCTTGGTTGGTTTGTGATTGAACCAATTGTGAAATAATATATTGGCCCAGTATATGTCTATATTTAATTTTGCTAATACTATTTGCAATATTTCGGCAATATATGATCTACCTATTCGCTCAAATCTTATGAACTCTGTATATTTGTGTTCAAGTTTTGTTGGATTTAAAGGGCTTCAGCTACAGTTTATTCCGAAGTGCTATTGCATATTTCTTTTGATCTTCGGTGTTTGAACTAAGTATGCTTGATCATATAACAATTGGATTGATGGAATTCTTTAGAATTCTGTAGCCTGCTTCTGTAGCCTGTAGGGTGTCCTTATTGCTCAATTATGACTCAAAGTATAGCCAATGTTTTAAATGATTAAGATAGGCGTGGGGAATATGTGCATATGTATATTTGCAGCTTCGTTTGTGCACTTTGTCTGACTGAGAGTTAATGGAAGTTCAGCTGTGGGAAATTACTCTGTTCTCTCTTCCTTCCTTTTTAATGCAGATACTTCCACGGCCAGCTCTTCTGTTTCCAGTTCATCCCTTAATTTGCACATGTCGATCTCTTGGCTCCTCATCAGTCCCTTCATCTCGAATATTATACTTTCTCTACCTGTCCTCAGAAATGCTCTCGTAGAATCCGGGATCTTAGGCTCATAAACTCGTATGCTTCCACAATCGCGTCAGTTTTACTAGCTTTAACGAGAGACATGACGCTGGACTGAATGGTAACTATTAGTTGATGCAGCAGCATTTTCCAGTGCATTTAGCGTATGCCGCCGTTATATTAAATATTAGTTATCTTACTACTTAACTATGCCGTGACAAGTATGGTTTATGAACACATATGTCATATTCAAGTTTAAATGATTATCATTCCATGTACAAAAAATCATACAAATACTTATCAATATTTCAATGCGCATCCCTGAATTCTGCCGATTTTACGTTAGCTTAGCGTACAAGGAAGTTCAGGGATAAAATCTTGGACTGCGCATACCTTTGTTGTTCTGATATTTGATCGCATACAATTGAAAATGAATGTCAAAGTTAAATGTCATTCGTGAAAACTACCTTCGTTCCCCTATATTGTTGTGATGCATGACACAAGAAAGTCTTAACCTTAACCATGTGTCCTTTTAGCAAACAAAGAAAAGACTTGAGTCGTCCTAAACGTTAACCCCTCGTAAAGCTAAATGTGTACTTTTACTGTGTAACTTCGGCGTTGAAAGTAAACCTGAAACGAAAATTTTTGATTCAATTTGGTCAGATATTTCTGAGCATTTGTAATTTTTAAATAAAGTAAACTCAAATTCAACGCTGAAGGTATGAAGTACCTAATAATTAAGTCATGATATTCCTGTATCGTGATTAATACATGTAGTACTAAAGCTACAAGATACATTTTATGGACAATTTTACATAACTGTGCGTGCAGCCCAATATAATAGTAAAAATGTGTCAGGTTTTCAGGACAATACGAAGAATAAAGCACTAAGCACTTCAAATTACGCTGAAGCATTATCAGAATTGATATGACACGACACAGAGCTGTACAGTCCATAGTTTTTATTCAGTTCATATAATCTGTGTAGCAATTGTGTTCAAAAAAGGTATGTAAACAATAAATGACCTGCATTTTATGCGATATCCGAATGCTTCATTTTAGGCTATATAAATATAGTTTCATTTGTCATTTAATCACTGTCTGTTGACTGGTAAGTTCGAAAGGTTTGCTTAAAACAATAAGTACCTCGTGAATTTAGTTAATATAATTAGCGCAATTGTTTCTGGTGCGCTTTCTTTGCGATCTTCTATCCATTCCATGCTCTTGTATATATTTGCTCCTGTATACTGTATTGTGGTTTGGTGATATTCTTTGGGGCTTGTAATTTGTAAATTACTGCTGCTGCTACTGTGATTGGAGTTTGGTGCTGCGCTAACTGGCCTTGAGTATTGGTGATACGATATCGGTCCTGCCGTGACCGTAAGTTAATCCTATTGACCTTACACTTCATAATACTTTAACATTGAAGGGAAGCATTGCGCTTTGCGCTAATTCTTACAAGGTTTTGGAGAAAGCAATTAACTCAAATATAATAAAAAATGACGGTCAGTAAGCATTATGTCAATAAAAACTAATCAATTTGTAAATTTTGCAGGTAATCCCGAGAAATACGACCCATATACGAAAAGTGCACAAACTAGTGGAATTACTCTTCCGTTGATCATTGCAATTTCCATCGCTGCCCTCCTCATTACACTCCTCGTGGTGGATTTTGCATGTTGTCGTATTAATCAAAGAGGTAAGGTGGATGTTCTGTTAGTCGTGTTTCCTTATACATTAATCAATGTCATTGTTACAAGGGATATTTCTTATTTTTCAATTAGGAATGTTGTACGCCGCTTCTTCAAAAATGTGCAGCAAGAAGAAAGGCGCTCCTGGATCAGACATTTCTAAGGGATCGACAAAGTAAGATAACAAGAGTTCCGGAAAAGATGTGTTACTTACTTCACTTTCACATACTTTTCACTTAATCCTTCCACTCTTGTAGATTATTGCATTTCCGGTTTTCTTATTTAACTGAAGTGCTAATTTAATATTCAACGCAGATTGATCCTCTTGTTTTCGAGTTCTTACTAATAATTCTTAATTTGTCTTTTCTTTCAATTAATTAACTTCCTTTAGTGGAGAAAAGCAACCTTTCCGTGATGTATGCGCTTGAACACGGATTCATGAACCCTGAAGATCTTCCAATTCCAACTCATCATTCCAATCATCCCTTGATTTCTGAGTGAGCCTCACGTTTTTCCCGCATTCTAGCTCTGTCTTTCTGTCTGTATCTGTCCTAAATAGTTGATTTACTTTCTAACATTCTTCGTAGAACTTAATTAATTTATTGTACTATAATAAATTTCCTCACTTCGTATTTCACCAAATTGAAATACCCAAACTGAACGCAAAAATTAAATTATACTTCTAATTTTTGTTGCAGTGGAAGCGGGAAATCAAATGGTAACGGTCATGGTTCAACTAACACGATGGTGTAAGCGGGACCGCATCATTTCAAGACATCCTTAAGGCTACGTTTTAGATTTTAGCCAAGGTTCTTCGTTTCATTATTTATATTAATGCATTTATAATATGAAGACTACCTAGTGTTAGTTAACCTAATTAGTTTCATTTTATTAGTCAATCAGACCGGTGTTGTAATTGTAGATTAGTGATTTAATTAATTGGATTTCCTTTTCAATTTACTTAAATGGTAAAACAGATTAGAATGAAATTAGTAATCAGAATAGTTAATGAATTTGATATAATTGATTGAAAAAGTTAGGGACGTAGTCTTAAAAATTTAACTTGACTGATCTCGTGTTCTTTGTTTTAAGATTTATGGTGTCCATTTTTAAGTTAATGGACGTTAATTCTTCTGTTTCGAATTTAATGTATTTATTTAAAATGCCAAAAGTAGTTTTTCCCCAGTTTGAGCGAGTCGTGACAAGTAGCTTTATCTATCCGTATTTATCTCAGTCCCTGTCATGACAAGGATTGAGGATATGCATATGGCGAAACAATTTACATTTTTACTGTTAACAAGGGAGGGGTGACCACCTAGTCCATTTCTGACATCTATTTGTGGCGTTTACCTTATTCCTTAGCTAATTTACTAATGAAATGATAGACAAAGCTATTTACTGTATTTGCAGTTAACACGAAAATGTGATTTGGTATATTTTGTGGGCAACGGTTAAATTATTTAATTTGGAGTTTTGTCCTGGTCTTACTGGGCAAGTTCATTTCGCTACACATGACCAAATACTGTATTTCGCTCTACAGTTAATATTTTCTGTAAATGCATAATGAATTTCGTAGTTAGAATCCCGCGTAAATATTTTTATGTGAAGCTCTGTTGTATTTACTTTCAAGTCCACTCGAGTGAAGAATACGGAATAAGCCAGAATTGACTGATTTTGGTGAATTCTGTTCTAGTGAGGTTTTTTTGTATGGATTCTCCTGAGGCGCTGCTGGTTGTACAGTATATTGTATTGTATGTACTATTATTACATTTAACTAGTAATAGTATAGACGTACGGTATAATATGCTTCTATTATATTCACTTAATGTTTCTATCTAATACATATAGGTAAGTAGCTAGTTTAAATTTAACTAAGTAACTATAGTATTCACAATTTGACTTTTGGTATATAAATGTGCGATCCTTGAACTCAAAATTCTTCATTTAATATGCGCTACGAGCACTGTCTGTGTCTGGGCTACACAAGTCATCCAGCCTGATTCCCAGATTATGGAAGTAGGAATGAATTCACGACTTGTACATCGGAAATTCCTCGCTTATAAAACTAGTTAATTCGATTATATTCCGGGCCATTCAAACTACTTAATTAATAATTGACTGGTTCACATCTGCCTTAGTTTCTATTTAATGTTGTGAAGCATTATCTGGACATTTTATAAACAATTATGAGTCGACAAATAAATAAGAAATGATAGCTGATGAAATCGTTCCGATATGTCACGTCACATTTTTATTAAAATTATTGTACAACAATGTCAATATCACATTTTCCATAATCCTTATTCTCGAAACTGAATATCTATGCTATAATTCATAAATGCCATAATGTCATCATATCATAGGAATCAGACTCAGGTAAATATATAATACATTTCTTGCTTATTGCTTATCGTCACACATACCACTTACCTCGAGTGATTATAAAATTAAGTATTTTTTGTTCTAGTTTGTTCTAAAGTCATCGATTTCAGTTTCAATTTTTGTTCTCCAATTTGTGCTTGTGAGTAGGCATAACTATGTTACTTGATATGTAATTTAAACACCGGGCTATCTCTTCGGCTTAGCATATTTGTATTTCTACCTGACCTACCAAACTGCAATAATTTCCGTATAACTATTTCATAATCTGAGCTCGGAATGCAGTAAATGCACCGGCACTCAATCGATGCCGGACGGACATGCCAGACGCGCAGGAAAAAACAACAAACAATAAACATAAGATTCTTTGATTCAGATAAACCATTACTAAGCGTTAAGCGTTGCAAGTTTGGCCATGTTTAGCACAAACCGAACACTAACCTTTAAAAAATGCCAAAATTACGTAATACAGGTTGAGCAAATGAGAAAAATAAAGTAGTCCTCGACAAATATGCGCGCTATACTACCGCTACAATCCATATTATCATTAAAGAGCCACTAAAATAAAGTCAATGCAAAGCGCTGCCCCACCGTTTTCTTGGTGTCAAGTCATGAAGACCGGTTCAGTTTCAGTACCGGGTTGGTTGCGCATTCAGATCTAAGTCAGAATTATACATATAGTAAGTAGCTCGTTAAATGATTTTACTTGAACTCTGCTCAAATCTCAATTCCTTGATCCGTGGGTGGTTTCCCCTTCCTTTGTCGGTCGATCTCTTGTGTTAAGTTCGGAGGTTCGGTTCTGGTGTGCCAAACGTAAACCTAAAATTAAAATACAGACAAATGGACTGAATTATGAACTAGTATGAAATGAAGTTTCCGCTGTCATTCTTCGAAGTTGAAACGAAATACCACCAATAATATAATTTTCCTCAATTCCTCATAGCGCTGCGCTGTGCTTGCACATGTGTGCAAATTAGTGCAATTAGTGAACGTACCTTCGTGCATTTGTCTGCCAAGGGTTCCAATTCGTCCAGTGAATTCACAAAATGCCGTAATAATTCACTTTCTTGATAACCTTTCTTCACGTCAAATGCAAACTTTCCATCTGGTCTGCTTAAAAATCGATTCAAGTTAATTGCGAATCCTGCCATGTCGATAGCAAATGGTCTGTCTGGACTCCATACTGTCAACCATCCCTCAACTTTTCCGGCATCATTCAGCTTGGGGCGCTCAAGTTTGACACCGCCCACTAAGCCCACTGGCCATACGCCAACCGTTTTTATCCAGCGCATCTGTAGTTACATTTGAAATTAAAGTAGCCGTACACGTATTTTCAATCCTTATATTATTTCAGCGATGTATTTGTAGACCAGCAGATCGACTGTAGAGCTTACCTCCTCAAAAAGTTCCACTGAATATGAGTTGTCATCATCCGCAAAATAAATAACACCTTCTCGCTTGCCCGACGATTCGTTTGTACGAATCCAATCCAAAGCTGCGTTTCTCTGATTCACTCCCCTCGGTTTCGCCCAATGTGGATCCTGGAAAGAATGAGCAATGTATGTTAGTAAATTAGTAATTAGTCAACAGCATTAGTCTAGCAGTCGCTTCCGGATGAAATATATTGAATGTGAAATATGCTCGTTTGCTAAGTGACTTTCAGTGTCGACCGTGTCCATTCAATGACTTGCGCGTTACCTTTGATTTATGCTTCCAGTTCTTGGGTGTAGCTGTATTTAGGTGAGTATAAGGCATTCCAGTCCGCTTGAGAAGTTGTGACACCAATTCGGTAGGTTGTTCTGAATCCTCCACTATAATCCAGTGTAAGTTTGGAACAAGCATTAGCGTTTGGGAGAGTCTAGTTAACTCAGCCTTTTGAACAGGTCGAGTGTAGGTCGGAGTAATGGCGTAAATAACTGGAAAATTCTCCATCTGCCGATCCTTGATCCCAGGGCAATCCTGGGCTAGCCTTCTCAACTGTGACATCTGTGAATTTTTCAAGGTAGGAATAAAATAAAGATTCGCAATTTATTGGAGCTTGCGGCAGAATATGTGAGTGATGACTTGCTTCGTACTTCTGATTTTAGTTTCGCGATCAGGCTATCCCGACGCTCAATTTCCTTTTGCTCTGATAAGCCTCCCACCGATTTGACGAAACGACTCGTTTCCACCCGAGCTGTAGGTGATTTTGTTTCTGTAAATAGAATATTCAAGTTGAGGACCGCCATCTTAATTTAAATTAATAATTCTATCCTGGGCACCGTGTAAATACAGGTTGTTCTTACTTTGTAAGTACTTACTTACCGTAAAAGCACCACATGAGGAAAACAATAAAGGTGAGCAGGAGAAACCCAACTTGATTCTTTTTCATCTTGATACACCGGATCAGCCTAAGAAGCAGCAGAGTCCAGCGCATTCAATTCGTGCCTAATAATATTCACGTTGACCTGATCCTCATCAATTATTCCGCCACGGTGACATGTGACATAGATGACTTCTTACAGGCAGGTGTCACGGTGCCCTTTTCACTTGGGAAGGGAATAGCCAAAACATGCCTACAGAAGATCACACAAACAAGAATCAAGGATATATATATATTATTGCATTCCTGGCGAATTTATTGAAAAGACTCTCATGGCTGAGGTATACTCGACTCACAAGCATTGCACAGAGTGCATCAGTGAGTCGTATATACCAAGTAAGCAACGAAAATACTATATCGATGACAGTATACAGATGATAAATGGGTCACAGGTGACAGGCCAGCACCAACAACCAACCAATCATTAATTATCAATGTCCGTGAAGTTTAAGTACCTATTCTTTCAGAGCTCCTGTCACCTGTGTCCTCCGTGGAACAGTTTGACAACATTACATGTACAAGTTGGTTGGCGCGCATATACTTACTTAGATTAAGTTTACTTTTTCACACAATAATTCATATTGCGGGATAGGTGTCAAATCACAAATACCTACATGCACGTGTTCCGTGTGGTGTGTGACTCGAAGAAGTTGAGGTGTTGATTACGTTGTACGTTGAATGCTGAAGCAGCCTGATGCCTTACTTTTGACTTTGTCCACAGATTTGGTTATTTGTATGTCAAATGTACGAAGCAGTAATCGCTTTGTTGTTTGTTTCAGGTAAGTTTTAATATGGACTACGCTACTGTGAGTCCACTGGGTGTATAGTGAAAAGTAGAATAAGGTATTTATAAATTTATTTAATTACAACTTCCACTTATGACGTACTTATGTCATATGTATTAGTTGCCTACTGTTTGTTGTAGCAGTAAAATGTAAGAGGTAAATAGTAGTTTTAGTATGTGTGTGTACAGTGAGAAGAAAAGAAACAAATGATACAAAATAACCCGGGCCGAATGAAGAATTAAGATCAGTCTCATGATCTAGTCAGCCGTCGACGATTTTACCTTGTTTTTTTACAACGTATTTATGTTCATTATTGTAACTTGATTCGAGCCAGATTTTAGGTTCAGTATGTAGTTTTCAATTAAAAGCAGCAGAATTTGCGCAAAATAAAATTTAATAACCTGAAAGGGTATAGAGGAGAATTCTCTCCGTATAGCATGCGGCTCACGTACAGTATAGCTGCACGCATATAGCCGTCGAGGTCGAGGGTACTTGTTTTCGCCTCACTTCTGCCTCGCCCATAAGCTCAGCACAGCTCACTCTGCCTCAGTCTCCAATTTTCACATTAATTTCAATTTATCTCCAAACTGGAGCATAATTATAAAAACTGTTATATTTGAATCTTGTTTATCATGCTCTAAGCAATATTTGGTCTGACAATCATTTTTCGAAATTTTGACTTTAACGGTAGTTAAACCGAAAAAACAAAAAAAATGACATAGAGCTCTGTGTATTAGCATGAGAAAAAACTCATTTAGTAACCCCAGTAAACTCAATGCTTTTAGGCCCAACTTTTCGGTCGATACGGTTTGAACTGTGTGTGTGTCATGTGACATAAGGTTCTTCAACACATCATCAACAGTCGTATTACCATTAATATCAATATGTACCAGCGTTAACTTCGAAGTCAGTTACAAGTTTTATAAAATACATGAGTCGGAATAGGAAGGCTTGTCCTTTCCGCTTGGAATTACGAATGAGAAAATTGCATTTGTGCAAGACCGATAAAGGGATCAAACACTATCATATTCCAAAAGCGATGTACAGCGGTTCGCTTTTAGTAATAAATCCACACCGGGTCTGTCTGGCAGAATGTGCTAATTGCGCTCATATGAAAGGCAAAATCCAGCAAATGTTATGAACAACCTTGTACTTACGGTTTTGACGGTGAATATTGCAGAGTACAATTCATCCGGAAGCATGTACACCGGCTCGTCAAACTTGACATAATAGACCTCGGTAGTCCGGGTTAAAACTTCAGACACAGTATCAGAGCATGTAGCAAGCACATTCTTTTCGTCGTCTTTCAATTCAATTTGAACTGTGAGAGTATCTTCATTGGTAGGGGTCACGTTAAGACTCGATAGGTATGAGTTGTCAGGCCAAGTGCTATTCATCCGGACCCGATGCTGGTCATCCATATGGGTACACTCGACTTCAACCTGTGAAGAACTCAGGAGTATTATAATCATTTCAATTTTGATATTTAATTGCTCCAAGCTCAACATTTATTTACTAATCGAATGTTCTTTATAGTGGAGTGGTATGTAATCAGCCTCAGCCTCAGCCGACTCATTGAAGGTCAATCTTTTCAACAAGTACTCTTGGCCTCTTGAAACATAGACCACCCTAGCTTGGGTTTTAAAAATTCCAGTGGTAAGAAAACCTCTGTAAAGTACAAATATTAAAGTGTCAGATCCAAAAGGGTGGCCTTTTTCGATGCCATGAAATCATAGAATCTGCCATAAAAAAGAAGACTTTTGCAATAGGAAATGGAATGTTGGAATAAGTAAAATTGGTCTATAATTCCAAGTTTAGGTTAGTTGTTGGTCATTTGGGTATTTCTAAAATCTAACCTAACCTGTAGAACGGATCAACCTCGTCTGCTAACGTTTTAACCTAACCTAACCTGACTAAAATCAAATTTACTAAGTCTTCTTTTTCATGGCAGATTCTATTTTCTCATGGCACATTTATATATTTCCAGATCCGAAATCCAGCTCTCAGATCCTACACTTCGAACCTAACTTCACGTGAAACATTACAAGGATATTAGTTGATTTGTTGAGTCTATCTACCTAAATCCCTGTCGGACGTTAAAGTAGACCAGGACTGACATGACTTCCTCCGTCGACAGAATTTTTGTTTCAACCACTTTCAGACTAAAATCCCTGGGATCCACTAGCGGGAACCGGATGAGCGGAATCACATTTTCCAAAACGGAGCGCAAATAAGTGGGTGTTTCTTCCAAATTTCTGCGCTTGCAGTCCGCCTTACCCCACCTAATAAAAACAAAAGACAGTTAACACTAATATTACTCCTATGAGGTACGGAAAAGTGCCTGCTGAGGCCATATCCTTATGTATTCAATTATCAATAGAAAATTCACTCACTTCATCATCGCCTCAAAAAGTTTGGCCTCATTCGGGATTTGCAAATCATCTCGATCCAAAATACTGCCCAGCTCCTCAATGCTTATTTCAACGAATTCGGGGGATTTGATGACCTCGTACCCAAATCTAACCAAATAGAAATGGGAAATATATAAACGTGCCATGAGAAAATAGAATCTGCCATGAAAAAGAAGACTTGTGCAAGAAGTCTGCATTGCAGTAAATTTGATTTTAGTCAGGTTAGGTTAGGTTAAACCGTTAGCGGACGAGATTGATCCGTTCTACAGGTTAGGTTAGATTTTTGAAATACCCAAATGACCAACAACTAACCTA
>JAQFYT010003444.1:0-10745 GCA_034694925.1 Ceratophysella denticulata | reverse complement strand
TAAGTAAAATTGGTCTATAATTCCAAAGGTTAGGTTAGTTATTGGTCATTTGGGTATTTCAAAAATCTAACCTAACATGTAGAACGGATCAATCTCGTCCGCTAACTTTTTAACCTAACCTAACCTGACTAAAATCAAATTTACTGGCATGCAGACTTATTGCACAAGTCTTGTTTTTCATGGCAAATTCTATTTTCTCATGCCACACGTTTATATATTTCTCTAAAAGTATATATAGATTTCTCGTTTAAAATTTTTAAAAATTCAAAATTATCCAACCCTGATTTATTTTCCCAACTTGGAGAAAGTCTATAGTAAACGATGGTACCTTCCTAGCTTATAGAATCTATAGGAAAGTAGCAGACGTCAAGTAAAAAATCGTAGTCATTCAATTCCAAATGCATGAGAGGGCTTGGAACTAATCGGCTTACCGTCAGGGACTTTGAGCCCAGCTTCCTGCTCTCGCTCCCTTACGTTTCCTCACGCGGAATTGACTACAAATTGCCAAAAAATCTCGAGCTATACCTTACATTTAACTTCTATCCCTGCAACCGTTACAGCTATACTCTTTAATGTAAAGCCCTATGCTTCCATTTCAGTAGGCAAATACTCGTTTTGGAGAAAATATGCAAATTTACTTTCTCTTCTCGAGGTGAAGAACCCGAACGTTAACTTTTTTCCCTTGAAATGTTCGCAAAATGCCTGGGTTGCTTGGGCTTGGATTCAGTACATAATTGGGATTTGAGATCCCGTTTTTGCCCGAGTGCCTAGGATAACAAATCCGAGTACAATGCTAATGCAGTTGCCAGAGCTCAGACTCAAAAATTTAATTAAAAAGTAAAACGGAGAGCAAAAACATAGGATTTTCTCATTCAAACACGATATTACAAAATATGCCTAGCCAGTTGAAAGTAGCAGAGGCACTGAGGCGTGAAATGTGACTACCCCTCCCATAGTCCCAATGAAAAGGACACAAATAATTAAAAATCTATATTTATATGAGATTATTAGCCCCGATCCGCGTGCTCGACGTCGAGAAAGTTTGTTAGCAAAAATAACATGGTGTGATTGCAAAAATTATCCGACTCATGGGTATTGGTTAAAGTGTTTCGTGCTCCACGGTCATACGAGGGTTCCCATGAGTCATGTGGATTTAATTTCGGGAAATATATAAACGTGAGAAAATAAAATCTGCCATGAAAAACAAGACTTGTGCAATAAGTCTGCATGGCAGTAAATTTGATTTTAGTCAGGTTAGGTTATGTTGAAACGTTAGCGGACGAGATTGATCCGTTCTACAGGTTAGGTTAGATCTTTGAAATACCCAAATGACCAACAACTAACCTAACCTTTGGAATTATGGACCGATTTTACTTATTGCAGCATTCCATTTCCTATTGCAAAAGTCTTTTTTCATGGCAATCGAAAAATGCCACCCTTTAATTTCATTATTGTACTAATAAGGTTAATTATAACTTATTCCCAGGGTCCAACCTTGATTAACCATGGTTTTTTGGCTAGCCAATGACGTATCACACGTGTCATTTGAACGAATATTACTCGTGATTGGACCTGTAAACGTCTGCCAGGATGTGTCCATAAGCCTAACATTAGAATCCTGGCGGGAATCTCAACTGAATTCAAACTACCTTAAAGAAGTCGTATGATATTGTTAGGTATAAGTTAGACGGGAAAAATTAAATTTTAACGCCTTTTGAAATAAATGAAATTTTATTAATAGAATCACTGCGTTAGTCGTGTCAGTTTCAATTTTTCGGATAATTCGTTTTTCGTGTAAGGCTAAATTTATTAAAGACTCCACCTCAGTAATTCAACATAATGTTTAAATAATTCCATAAAAAAAGTCTTACCTCCAAGAATGAGCATACTGGCTTCAATAATTTTCTTATTTTTCTGACAAAAGTGACCAAATGTGAGGCAGAGAAAAGAGATGGACGTGAAGAGAACGGAAAGTCCAATAAAGGGTAGAGTGAACCTGTGGGTTTCCACGCATAAAATAGAATAATGGAATTAACTCGATCCGCAGCAGACCCGCGTTAATGGAGATGAGTGGTCGAGCTTTCGGAGCTCTGCCGTAATCTAATTACCAAATTTACCACGCAGACCCTTGTTATGTATGACTCTCCAGTGGGCGCGAGTGTTAATCAAATTAGCTTCGAGCGTCTGCAGTTTCCGACCGGTGGTGGTACGTAATCACTAATCACCATTGTTCCAGGGGTTGGGTTACGTAATATAATTTTACACTGATTACGAATTATACGCGTGTGTTAGGTTATAACTACCTTCGAAGCTCGGAAAGCATGCTTTTGTATGCCTCATGGTACTGGCTCAAGCATACCGCAGCCCGTAACTACCATAATGCTGACAACTGAAGACCATGTCAATGCAGATGATGACAACGCTCATCTGCACTGCCGTACGCATTTGTAAAACTTGAACATAATACCCAATAATAACGTTTAGTGCATTATGCATCCCGTAGCGCAAATAAGAAAATGTAAATGTCAAAGTAGCGCTATACGTAATTACCAATGCTGACAACCGAAGACTGTCAATACGAGATGATGAAAATGCTCATTTGCACTGCTTATTAGCTCCACCGATTTAGCTCAATGCGCCGCGCGGAGCCCAAACAAATAACTCAAATTACCCTGGCTAAATGCTTTCCGGAAAGTAAATTGGACGTTCTGAATTTGTGAAATCCTACATGTATTCTCGAGCTCTCACAGCAGGTTACCATGTGTCATTTAGCCAGAAGACTCTTGCTTGAGGGAAGAGTTAATCGATACGAGTAACAGCATCCCCCCAAACGAAATTGCCTAATTTCCGTCAAATATCCGCTGTCTCCGTGCTTTCAATTTAAACTCAACTTGAGATGATTTTATAATGTATTTCACTGTATATCGTTAGTCAAAACCCTAGCACAGGCATCAATTACTTTCCAGCTTTCAGCATGAAACTCAAAGTTTATGGTTAAACCTAATGCTAATCGGGGGAAATGTCTCAGAGACAAGTTAGAAAATAAAGTTAACACATGCTGAGTTTCCGATATATTTAAAACCAAAAACTTTCTCTCTCAACTTTCTCCAAAGCTTTTGAGTTGAGCAAAGGTCAGCCGTCAATTTAGCCTCGGAAAGTACGTTTAATTTATCTTTTGTTGGCGCTACTACATGAAAAAAAGGCCCAAAACCAGAACCTAGCAAAATTGGCTAAACCCGGGCTATTCTATCGGCATCGGCCCAGTATTCCTTTGCAAAAAGGTCCAATAAGCAAAAACTAAGAAAATTTTCCAAAACCAATGCTACGTAATCGTCCTAGAATCCAATTTCCCACAAGCTCCACTGGTTTGGCTCGAAGTACATGTGTAACTGCGGGTTGTCGCCGTACAGACCACTTGCGGTTTAACATGGACCCATACACGCTATTCTGCTTGAGTTTCGTACAAAAGCTACAAACCTTCCGTGAACTAAACATTGCATGGTGTTGTTGTACCCCAGAAAGTAAATTAATGTTGACTAGGAGAGAAAGCAAGGCATGACCAAATCCCTTTTCTGGAAACTCGGAAATTCATCTTAAATTAAACGCTTTTAATCTTAAGACGCTAGCTGTGGGTTTGGTTATGTGTGCTTTGTCCAACCGCACGGAATTTCCTGAGGTATATAACTTTCGTCTATTTTCAAAAAATAGCCTAGGTCTTGGATGAATGTTTGGATCAATAATATACTTTGGCTTGTTGCGAATGCATGCGAATTTTTAGTAGCAAAAAGTCTTGCATACACCACAGATAGAGTCGTAGTTTGTACATATATGGTCATACTCCTTGAACGTTCGCTTTCCTTTCCCTACCAAAAAAATGCGGTCTATTTTCGGTAATAATCGTAAATCTTATTGCTAGGAACAAGTACAAAAGAGAGATATAGGGTTTAAGAAATAGGAAACCCGAGCCGCCGCCTACTTTCACCATTACTTGCGGTGATTAATGGGCCTTTCCGCTCCGATTGAGTGAAAGTTTGGGGGAACGGAAGTTTATAAGGTGCTTTAGCCTACACTTTTGGCTAGTGAACATGGACTCCAATTGCTTCCGTCACATATAATATTAATACATATTCTCATGATATTTGTGTACACTCAGCAGTCTGCTTTGCCAAAAGATATGCTTTTTATTTGGCAGGATTTACACATGCAGAATTCCATAAGACCCTTCTGGAGTAAAACCCGCAGAAATCAAGGTTGAAACTATTTACCATTTTATCTCCTATTCTTCGTTCCGTGTCAATTTGTATCAAATTAGCAGTAAAACACGCCTGGTTTGCAACAGAAATCACCTCGCGTGCTTATTCCCAAATCGTGCCTGGAGTGAAAAGACCCGGAAAGGGCTGACTCTTCCATAAAAATCCTGTCGACTGGATAGAGGGGGAAGGTCTGTGTACTGGAAATAGAAGAGACAGTTCACAGAGAAGATTTCATGATGAATTTGAGGGGCCATTGCACCCGTCGTATGTCGCAGCACCAGATGGTTTGTGGTCCGCTCCACCGATCTTTCAGCTTAAGGTTACTTCGTATTGCCTGTTTGAATATTTACCCGGGAGATGCCGCAACCAGCGTCCGCATACATGATACCATGCCACTAACTAAGCTGTATTGACCATTACTAGTATTTGATTTATTAGTCGTCCTTTCTACCAACTAAACCTAAGTTAACAATAGTACATACTTTCAACCAGCTTAAAAGTAACTTATGTATTGCATGTTCGGATATTTACCCGGGAGAACCAGCGTCCGCGTGCATTTTGGGGATGATTTCATGCCTAACCTAACCATTTATTTCAAAACTCCGCCTCAAACTGGATTCGACTAACAAGCCCGACTCTATTGCCACGCCACCTCTCGGCGAAGAATCAAAAATTTACCTTTTATAACTACTTTAATATATTTTTAAGGGCCTTATTATTGACACTATAATCATACCTGAGTTTCTCGACACAATTGGCAATAAGTTCCGTTGGCATGGGCGGTGGTTTCCGTGAAGAATCAAAATTAATTACACCAAAGTTATACCAATCCAAGTCATGGCACTCATACGGACTCTGTCCACTCCCACTTTTCACGAGCTGCTGTGCAGCTAAACTTCCATGTGAACTCAATTGCTGGAGACACATTTTGAAAAGACCAAATTTTGCACGAATTAAATGTGGACGAGCTTCTTCATAAGGAGCTAATTTATCCAATTCTGACTGATCAACCTGTGGTTCTTGAATAGATACCCAGTCCACGGATAAAACTGCCATCCAGAGTACTACCAAAGCTGCTATACAGCAGAGTGTACCTAAAACTGCGAAATGCTTGTAGTGTTTCTTCATTATGATGCTTTGTAACTGTTCCGATTCACACAGCACTTGTATCCAGATTCCTTTGTTATGTATATTTATGAACTTGGCTCAAGGAGCATTTTCGGGATCAGAATCAGAATGCTTCCAAACCAGCTTATTTTGTGTAAAGGTCTGAATGAGGCTCTGTCAGAGTTTCGTCTGGCTGGAGAAATTTTTTTTAGGCCTACCTACCGGGAGATGTGTACGACCCGGGCTATATCCATATATTTCCCGTGTTTTCTTCACCCCAAAAGTTAAGGCAGACGCGGGTTTGGGGCTGGCTGGAGAAAAGCGAGTTCGTGCCATTGCCACGGGTGCTCGCAAGGGCTTGAGCTGGAGTGTTGAAGCACAATATATAAGAGTGCATTAGGCGGCATATGGAAGAGAGGGGGAGTTTGTTGGACGGATCCAATTTCGGGGTTTTCGGAGAATACCCGACTTTACTCCCCTCCTCCTCCGCCGCCGCGCCTGCTTCCCATTGCCCTCAGATATAACGACCAGGGACTTTGGGACTCTGCCTGCCACGCAGTTTTTCGTATCCTGACTACAAATCTCGGAACATGTCGTAGCAGGCTACAGCAGGGTACCTACATAGTATCGATATATAAAGGCTTGAAGGCGTTATGCTTTTGAATGTCAATGCCCTTTATCTGTTAGTTGGGGCAGAATCCGATGTTATTTTACTTTTTTACATTTTGAGTATTATTTAATAAAGGCTGGCATTTTTCGATGCATTGAGAAAATAGAGTGTGCGATAGAAATGAAGACTTTTGCGTTGAGAAATGGACTTTTGCATTGAGAAATAGAATTCGCAATAAGTGAAATTGCCCTATAATTCTGTGTAGGTTAGGTTACTTGGTGGTATTTCAATACCCTATAACCTAACCTGTAGAATGGATCAACCTCATCCGCGAACGTTTTAACCTAACCCAACCTAACCTAACTTGACTAAAATCAGATTTCCCAACCTAACCGAACCTGTAGACTGTATCAATCTCATCCACCAACGTTTGAACCTAACCTAACCTGACTAAAATCAGATTTACTGCTTTTGCAGACCTATTGCAGAATTCCATTACTTATTGCAAACGTTTTAATTTCTAACGCACATTCTATTTTCTCAATACACGTTTATATTATTCCCTTTAATAAATCTTCAATCTGCACTTTGCAGTGATCATTTATAACGAATTTCTTATGAGAATTTAACATTCGGTAATTACTGACAAAAACCGAGATATATTAATCGAGCTTAATGTTTGCTGAATATTACTGCAATTTAAACAATGCAAATTAAATCATTTATTTGACATATGGTAACTGAGCTAAATGTACCTAAGGTAATATCGTAAATGCTCTATAACACCGTTAAGATAAACCAAAAACTTGTATTGAAATATGATTAATCCTACAACATGTTTAGATGAGTTTGAGTTGTAAACACAAAAAATAGACGCAAAATATTTACTGTCACCACACCGTACACGTAATTATACTCTACATAGAATTACAACGAAAACCTAAAAATGTAGTGTACATAATAATTCGGAATACAAATTGCAAATAAATGTCAATGCCTTTTATCTATCTGTTAGTTGGGGCAGAAGCCGATTTCATTTTAATTATTTACATTTCGAGTGTATTATTTTATAAATCACAAATCTTCAATCTGCAATGTATGCAGTGATCGTTCAACCAATTTCTTATGGGAATTTAACATTCGGTATTTACTGACAAAAACCCGAGGTATATTAATCTAGCTTATTGTTAGCTGAATATTACAAAGGTGCATTTTGAATAGCGCAAATTAAATCATTTATGTGAAATATGGTAACTTAGCTATATGTTCCTAATTAGGTAGCAAGTTCGATCACCTGTTGTATATCATGTTCTTATGTGGAAGCCTAAATAAAGGGTTGTATATACTGTACCTGATTTAATATCGTAAATGCTCTAAACACCGTTCAGAAAAACCAAAAATATTATATTCAAATATTGAAAAAATCCTACAACATGTTTAGATGCGGTGGGGGTGTTCCTCATACTTCGTACTGTAATAAGTCAACCCAAATGTTTAAATTTCATTTGTGTGATACACTAAAAATATACGCATACAATTAAATATTTAATTGTTCACTTTTGCATAAATTCTAATCTAATTAAACACAAAAATAGACGCAAGTATTTACTGTCACCAAACCCCATACCATACATTACATTACTATAAAATCACAACGATAAAATGTAGTGCTATAATTCGGAATACAAATTGCAATAGTGCCGTAATTAAACTAAAAAATTCGTGTGTCATTTGTACTATTTTCATAATTAATCTGCTGCATGCTGCACTGAATCTAATACACGATGATAGGGTTATTCAAAGGTTCAATTACTCGCCATCATTGCTACTGGCCCAAGTAAAGATACTTTGGTACAGCTCCGCTCAATAAATTCTCGAAGATAATTTTCCATAGCTGTATAGAATTTTTTAAAAAGAAAATTTGGTTCATTTTTTAAAAATTTTGATGTTTCGTGACCAGATTTTTTAAAAATAATAAGTTCTTACCGTGCTGCGCAGCATGAAGATTCCGAGCAACAGCAATATTAAAGGCCGAGTCACCGTGATGATTCATGGCCGAGAGGTCCGCACCATGGGTCAACAGGGTCGTGATACTCTGGGCATGATTCCCATGAGTGGCATAGATTAAGGCCGTGTTCCCGTCCATGTCACTCGCTTCAACGTCCGCACCTTTTTCTAACAAGTAATTAATCACGGCCACATGACCCTGGGATGCGGCGTACATCAGGGCCGTCTCACCGCGATGCCCTGCAAAATTCGGCCCCGCTCCACGGTCAAGAAGGATTTGTATGGTGGGGAGGCGGGCGTGGAATGCAGCCCATAGTAAAGCTGTTTTACCGGATCCATCCAATGTATTTACGTCAGAAGCTACAAAATTAAAATTAAAATACATTCAAAATGTTATTTTTAAAAATTCAAACAAATACTACGTTAATTACCGTTAACTTCTTCAGGCATTAGGTCCCCACGAGCTGCTCTTTCATGAAAGGTCAAGGGTTGGGACGTAACTTCACGGTTCAATGTCTTGACGTTTCCTCGTTGAAGATTGGTCAGAATTGTTATTGGCTGTTCAATACACGTATAAAATTTTCAATTATTGACAATATATTTCATGAATGCTTGTAAATATTATATATTAAGTATATGACAAGTACCTTATAGATCTGAAAAGCACTGTTACGAGATCCAATTATACTTGAATTTGATGTATTTTGGGTTGTAGTGTTGCTGCTAGACCCGCCGCTCGCGGATGTGAGCATGGTACTGGATTCCTGACCAATCTGGGCCATTTAATGGCAGACACTGGATAAAAGCAATGTTACAAGTTTAGATGCCAGTTGAATTTTATATAATAAAGTTGTATTTGTCCATAGAAAATTGTTAGCTTTTAAAAAGCGATTTGCACGTACAGATCTGTTTGGCTTTACAGGATTACTCGGTTAACTCTTGTTATTTTCTTGATTTTAATAATTAAAAATTTAAGTTATTCTTAAAAAGGATTTAAGTTTAGAAAGCCCAAATTCATTGAACAAATTTCACAAGGGTTTACCCAAAAGTTTTTAAAGAATATTCGAACTTTGAGCACAGAGGTTTTGGCCCTGTCAATTCCACATTTCTCCATGCACATGCACAGGGTATAGTAGAAGCCCATAGAGGTTCTCGTAAAATTACGTAACGTCGAACATGAGCCAAGATAAACGACCCTAATAGAATTTCATATATCTTATTCCTAAGATTTGACTTTAAAAGCTTTAAAGCTAAATAGCAGCAAATAAAATTTAATTATTGACTTCTGAGGCACATTTAAATTATACATTAAACTCAAATTAGAATTGAATCAATTTAGTTAAATGTCGTTAGGATTAGATTATAGTTACGAGTTTTTGCTGGTTATAAATAACGGCTTCCATGTCTTGGATCAGGTGAATATTTAGTTTTAGTGCTTCGGTTATAAAAATTATTTTATTTTATTAATTAGAGTGCAGTCCACGTAGGTAGCCTTTGTCTTTTTAAGACACTTTTATTTATTGAGTTTTGGTTGTATCTCGTAAAGTTAAGTTAAGATTTGTAAAGCTTTGCGCTATAGCAGGAGTCAGCCGTTAAAATATATAACATCTGTTTTCATTGCATATTAATTAGCGTTAGGGTTCTTGAATTATGTTTAGATGAATGCCTAGACTTCCGCATAACTATAATATTGCCTTACTGTGCCAGAAAGTGATCCATTATTCGGCGAGTTATTTTATAAAAATGGGGAATAGTTTCTTCCGGTAGAATTTCCCTCCTCTTTATTAGTGCAGATTAAGAAGTATCTACTTGAAACCCGCCTGCAATGAGCTCAGTATCGGTCAGTAATTTTGGAAATCGCCGTCCGCGCCATTCCATTAGGCCTGGCTCAACTTTGAAATGGATCCTGTTATCTCCAGTGAGTCCCATTCCTATATACATAGAACATTAAGTATTTTGATACGTGAAATTGACACCTAATTAAACATGTCAACTTTTTGTAAATTAAATCAAGTGCAAAAAACATTCAACGAATGATTAGCCAGTAACCCTCACATCTGGTGACTTTAATAATTAAAGCAAAATAACCACATAATACGCAATCAGCTTTCGGTGATTTTTTACGTACTACATAACTTACTGGGCAATTAACAAAATCTTGACAGTTCAATTGAAGTAAATCACTTTAAAATACTTATTTCCTCATTTGCAGAGTAGGCATGAAATTTAAGGCACCAGAAAAGGTATATAAACCGGATTCGTGTTTTGGTACAATTATTGAATCATTTCGTTTGTGATTTTCTAAATTATCAAGGAACTCAGGTAAAAGAAATCGCTTTTTAATATTTCGCTTTTGATGTACCAATACACATAGTTTTTATTTCATCACAAGCAGAGTATTTTCACGGTTTGTTTGTTGCCGGCCCTTCTGTCCTTATCAAAGACAGGAGGACTGAAGTAAGGACAGAAGGACAGGCAACAAACAAACCGTGAAAATACCCTAATCACAAGTATGTATACAGACAAGCACTGAAAAACAAAGTGCTATTCCTAATATTAATTCCATGGAAATCTTATTAAATTCGGTTTTCTAAAAAATTTCGGCTTCTAATATACCGAAAAACCTTTCCTTCCAGTTTGGTGCCTAATCAAGGGAGCCAGGATGGTTCTGTGGTTGGAAATCTATTCTACCCATTCAGACCATTCCTTGAGACCACATTGGAGAAGCTGCTTTACTGCATAAAGCTGGCGACTCTCGTGATCACTCC
>JAQFYT010003443.1:0-10746 GCA_034694925.1 Ceratophysella denticulata | reverse complement strand
CGACCATCGGTCCTCAACGGCGGACGGTCTTGTCGGCGCTCGGTCCGACGACGGTCGGTCCTCTCGACGGTCGGATTGTCGACCCTCCGTCCTCGAACCACCATGATTGGTATGTACCGTACTTACCACAATATTCAAATCATCTTTGGCGGCAAAGCTGTACCGGAAGAATTATTTATCATTCCCTATTGAGGTAATTTTGGTAATGGAAATCTTGAGAATTAATCACGGACTACGAAACCATGCGGTGAGCAAGTGTGAATTTAGTTCTAATTCTCTTGTAAACAGCTTCCAATTCGAATCAACCCTTCCGCTTCCATGTCACGATTTCACATATTTATTAGCTGTACATGTACATGTTAAGTGAGTCATGTTTTACAACAATTCATCTCATTGTTCTTTCAGTTATGTTCGCATAAATATTGAGGTTGTCCTGTCTGAATATTGCTTAGCTTTACCTTTGCCAACGGAATCATCGTAGAGTGAATGCTTGTAATTAAATCACCCTGAGGTTATCCCAAAGGTAGATTTTAACTTCTTTGGGTTATCGTGTGGTTGTTGTGCATATCAACATTCAACAATGTTTTTAAAAAAATGTGCCAAATTCCGCCGCTTTGCAATCTAATTATCGACTACCCTAATTATGTTATTTTCTCAGCTAATTTTAAACGCCTACCGTCTACATAGAATAGTTTCCCTGTCAAGGCACGGATTACAAAAAACATATTTCTCGTAATACGTATGTATTTTCCTAAGAAATTACACACATAAGGGTACAGGCCGATAGCAACGTAATTATTGGCAACCAGTTCTGATCAAGATTTGATTTATTTGCGTGATTAAAATGTCCACAGACAGTCAAATAAAAATCATATCAGCATGAATTTAAGTACAGATTAACGCGTAGTCCACCCCCCGTCCATGGATAGTGCAGCTCCAGTGAGTATACTGGCATCTTCAGTTGACAAGTATACTGCAAGGCTGCCTAACTTTTCCGGTGTAACGAATTCTGGGAAGGCTTGCTTATCCAGCAAAAGTTCCTTGCTAGCATCCTCGATGGAAATATTTTTTTCCTTAGAAATCCGTTCAATTTGCTTTTCGACCAGCGGTGTTCGTACCCAACCTGGGCAAATCGTGTTCGAAGTGATGC
Source organism: Ceratophysella denticulata (assembly GCA_034694925.1). Taxonomy (NCBI): domain Eukaryota; kingdom Metazoa; phylum Arthropoda; class Collembola; order Poduromorpha; family Hypogastruridae; genus Ceratophysella; species Ceratophysella denticulata. The sequence goes on along the minus strand of JAQFYT010003443.1, from coordinate 9,596 downwards.
CGCTCCCAGCAGTTTCCAATGCAATGACGCGGGAGAGTCCCAAGACCCCGTGCTTAGCCGCACAATACGCGGATTTATTGGGCGAGGCGACCATGCTATGAGCCGAACCGATGTGAATTAGCCGTCCCCATTTTTGCTGGTACATGTGCGGCAAGACGCTTCGACTAATGAAGAACGGTGCGTTGAGACAAACTCCCAAAACTCGATTCCATTCCGAGGTTGGGAAATCCTGGGTTGAACTTGTAAATTGAATTCCAGCATTGTTCACAACAATATCCAGCTTCCCTAATGATTGAATGGAGTCATGGACCAGTTTCTTACAGGCTTCCTCTTCCAGTAAATTGGCGTTGGAGTAAAACACTTTCTCGCCCGATAATGATTCAAGCTCTTGCTTTAGAGAACTCACTTCGTTTTCTTTCTCCAGACCGTGCAACATGACCCGACATCCAGCCTTAGCAAATTGTTTCAAGGTTCCCCATCCGATTCCGCTTGTAGAGCCCGTAACGAGGACAGTTTTTCCAGCCAGTAGTTTTGCCATTTCTGCACAAACAATTAGTTTTTATATAGTTTTCTGTATCGGTGAGTTTTACAGGGGGTAATATTAGAGAATTCACGATAATGGGCAACAAGGACTTTGTTGGCACTGGTATACTGGTAGAAATAAATTGCTTTTATTCTGTCTATTAACCTACCCTGATCTGAAGAGCGCTAATCACTTATCAGCTCGTTTCAAGTGGGTAACTGGAAGCTTCTATCTCGGTACCTAATTTGTTTTTAATAAATGCTCTAATATTTTACGGCATACCGTATAATGTGTTGGACTAATAATGTCCAGTATAGCTGCGATTTGCAATTGCTTGGATATTGTATTGAGTATATTTTTAAATCATAGTTCATTTTTAACTAAAACCTTGGCATTGATCGTAGTTGAAAGGCAATGATTTGAATTAATAACTTTATGCATAACGCTGTGCAATATTTATTATTTATTTCTGGTATCGGGAATTAGAGCTGGTTACCTACTTAGTAACACTAGTGCGACAAAAGTAAGTTTCAATATAACAGATTGTTGAACAATATTTCAAAAATTGGATGATCTGCGTGATGTAGAAATTGAACGCTTGCCTGGAAATAATAGAACTGCTTTGGTATTTGTTGACTCGGTCCTGACTTTTGCTCCTCGTCCGAACTAAACCTGGTTCTGAATCTTGTGAAATTTACACAAATTGAACAATGTCTCCAAAAACTAAACACGCTTGTAGATGCCTGTAGTCAACAATCAACCTCTGCTTAACCTTTACCCAGTTCCATGTTCCACGTGGATTACAAGCTCATAGGTACCTTACATTGTTTTTTTTATCCATCGCGTCTCTACCTTCCAGGTTCTACCTACTACCTGAGAAATACGACTTTCTGGGGGACACAAATGGACTATGTGTATATCTCTGGTGAAGGTGAACAGACCACCACCAGGCTATTAGCATAACGGGTTTTGGAGTAATTATAGCAATACCAATATGCAGTACCTTTTATGTATTGATTCAGGTCCTGAAACCTGATCTGTAGTTTAATTGAGTGATTCGTCAGTGAATACAACTCTATGGTGAATACTACCACCATTAGGTGAGCGACGTTTTTAAGCAAAAGTTTGGGAAGGCATAATTAGGTTCTTAGAATAAATTCTCTCAATTGCTCGCCGAGTACGATGTTGGGACTGTTGAACATCTTTCACGTTTACCGATGCGTGGGGATTCCCCAACTTGCATTTTTCGAGTAATGTCGGATTTCGTAAGAATGCATTTCAAGTCTGAAGATAAATTCCATCCAAGATTACAAAATGCTAAAGGCTTGAAATACTTCACAAAATTACCGTATTTATTGTTGATATCACAACTTTAGGGTACTCGAATGCAGTATGAGTCTAAACTAAGGATATATAGTAGAATTTAATATAGGTGTAAAATAAGCCAATAAAACAGTAATCAGACACACAGATCAAATGCAGGAAAGGAAGATTTGGTAGCAGAAATGGCCAAAGAAACTCAAGGATGTAAAGTGGGATGAACCCCAAAATATAAAGGAGTTCATACCAACGAAGTTGTGGTGAAGGAATTACAAGAAGTGAGACTACCGTATGTATCAACGCAATAATCAACTTCTGCAAAGATTCAAAAGGAGTGAACAACAGTGGAAATAATGAGAATGTTCCTGAAATTAGTGTTAAGATGAAAAGTCGAGGTTCCACAATTGCTACTAAACCCAATGGAATTATAACATTCAAGATTGCCTTTTCATGAACATGATAGCCGAACATATATGAAGTCCAAGCCGTTATTATCACGCCGTTGAGAAAGTTTCTGTTAGTAGGTTCCCTCCAGATTTTGTACAGAGTGGGCTGAAAATAACCAAAAAAAATTATTTATTTATAGTTTGAATGGTCAATGAATAAATGTCAAGAGATAAAGAAACATACTAACCAGCATTAGTAAAACTGTCAAAAGAAACGTATGAATAGGTTGGATCATTGGCAGTACGGCCAAGGAGTTTTCCCCAACCAAACCACCAGTAACTCCACTTTTACCCCTCCCTTTCACTGTGTATACAAAACAGATTTAAATGATTAAATTTGACATGATTGGCTTCCAGGATTCATTAACATTCCGTAATTCAGATATGTGCAAAAAAGCTTCAAAAATTGGATATATTACGCCCATTAAATCAGTTCAAATCCTGTATTCCTTACCAAAGCTAAGACACAAATCCGCCGTGTTATAAACGGCCCAGATGTTCGGTGCCCAATAGGCGTGGGAGAGGCCTCGTCCGAATGGAAACAAACGTTTGAGGATCTTTCAAAATAATTAAAAAAAATATTCTAATTTTTCCTGGTCACTGAGATTTTATAAGACAACCCCCGTGTTTTTGTAGATAAGCAATATTAAACGAGCCGCCAAAATATTCTGACAAAACTATTTTTCGGCAATTCTAATTTTTGCACAAGTTTGATTAGGTTAGGTTAGGTTAAGTTAGGCCAGGCGCCAGCGTCTTTAAGCTTATTTTTCGCCGAACTTGTGCAAATTCGAAGTCATAACACGTTTGTCGGCAAGTTTCAGCATTTTTGTCGGCGCCACTAAATGACACCTATATTAAACCAGAAGCCATGTCAATTTACTAAAAAGAATTTACTTGTTGAATATGTCGGTAGAATGGTCCAAATGAAACACTGAAGACGAAAATAACAATTCCTGACAGAGCTGCAAAATTGATGATCTTGCCAGATGTTGGAAGTTCTTCAGATTTCACACAATATTTAGAAAATAAATACACTCCATATGCAGGTGCGATGTATAAAAATATATGTTTCATGTTGAGCAGGACAGCGAACAACAGAGCTCCTTGAAATTGTTTTCCCTGGATAGAACAAATACTTTACGCAAATGTGCTTACTTAGGTATAATTTTTCAGTAATCACAACGAATGCACGTTATTCCTTATTTCATTAAATCATACCTGTAAAACCTTGGATATTGACAGTAGTAGGATTCCGTAAAGAAATCCGTTATACTGAAAGTGAATATGGTCCACCATAAATAGCCCACCATTCAGAAATATCAGAGCGAATAAACTCAGTTCCAAATTCCGTCTTTGTAGTCTACCGGGAAGCACGGATCGGATTGATTCGGCACAACTATGTAATAAACAGATCAATATTACGATTTACAATGTTTAACTCTAACCGATCTGAATTAAGCCAATTCATCACTAAGTTCAGCTGTATTCCTTGATTCCTTACTGTTTAACACTGAAGGCAAATATTAAGTCCGCAACTATAACAGAAACCTTCTGGAATAGAATGGTCAATGGTGAGGCGTAGTTCAGGTTTTTCACATTTAGCATCTTTGGATCAACCCATGCTGCAGCTTGAGCTAGGACCCATTCGAAGTATGCGAACATCGGCTGAAAATAAGTAATTTTACATTGTTTTAAAATTGACCTTTAAATACTGGTGAAGCGACTAGTGTTCATTTCAACTCAAGATTCTCAAACATGGAAAATATATTTAACGTTACCGGATAGTCCAGTGTCCATTCCGAGGTCTCTTCATAGTACCAATTGTCTGGCGACAAGGAATGTGTTATAGCCAGCCAATTTCGATGTACTTCAAAGTCAGTCGACCTACTGTGAAGATTGAATATTTATTTAGAATTTATTTGCTAGTACAGATTGTCCACTCCAACCGAAGTGTGACAGTTTTCTAGAATTGAATCATTTTGCTCCCGATAGCTTTTCGAAATTCATGTTAAAAACAATTATTTCTCATATTCAAATTAGGTTTACAGACTGGACGGCTCATAACGTTATTCTAAGATTAAATTAAACAAGTCGTTGGAAATAACTCATCGCTGTCAAAAATTGGGCTATTCACATAGGTATACCTATTATACACAAGCACTCACACCCAACATACTTACTAGGATTTGAGAAAAAGGAATTTGACGAAGCAAACGAGGATTGTTGCTCCCCAAAATGAAAATGCTGGAATTCCGGTCAATTGGCTAGAAGCCGCCATTGTCGTTCATAACCTATTTCGATGCAAAATACAGTGCATAAGTATAGTATAAATCACTGTATTATATTAAAATAAACTCTTAAAATTATCTTAAGTCAAAAGGGAAAATAATTGTTCACAATTAATACGTTTTATGTATTTTATTTTCAGCCTTAGGTTCGTCTTAAGGCTGTTTCCTGCGTCTTGTGTGACCGGAAATCTTGAAGTAGCTTGGAGTTATTACATAATTGTCAATTATTGGATGCTGGAGAGGCTACAAGCAAAGTTAAATCATTTAGTCGAATTTCAACAAATACTGAATGTTTCACTGGTCCTCACATTTGACATTATGTTTGTTATCATAATTGAAAAGGTTTGGTTCATGACTAGTTACTTCTCCCAGCTACTTCAAGCAATCACATTGCACAATTGCATCAATTGAACCAGCTATCTACAGACATGAGGGGTCAAAGGGCAACGGGAACAGTAAACAAAGAGTAATTATGATGGTTACACCAGCCGGTAGCTTCACACACACGACTGTTATATTTGAGGATATACATATAGTCGTCGTCGTCCTTACATGATGAACAAGTGACGAGAAGAAATTATTGGAAAATTATGTATGCCATTTGACAGTTCAACATTTGACATTAGCAATTTAGGCATGAAAATATGGACCTCAAGTCGTCAACTCACCTCTTCTTTGGGCAGCCGGCAAACGATCGACCTGTGAACTGTAACGCACGTGGGAATGTAAACACTCAACTCTATTGTGTGTGACCTGACCTGACCACCACTAATGACTTACAACAAACTTCCAATCAAACAGGTGACAGGTGACAGATAAACAATAAACAGCAGCAAGAAGGTGACCAGGACTATGTACATACACCATACAGTTTACGGACCTGTGATTATACAAGTTTCGCGGCAAAACAAAAAACAAGGTGACCGACTCAATCATCGTCGTTCGCATTATTTGTCCGTCGAGTTGCAGTCTCGTCCCGGTTTTTTGACTTGATTGATTTTAATTACACTTAGGGATTTTCGTGGGATTTGCCTCAACATTTGCTTCAAAAAATTTTACCAGTTATCTGATATTTAATTTCCGTTCTGCTTCAATCCGAGTTTACTAATTGTATTTAAACAATGAAAATCAAATAGGTTATATAAAACCTCCCATAACCTTATTGCAGAATTGGCATAACGCTTTAGAATCGTTACTTTTCTCAATTATCGATGCTAAAAATACAAGGCCTACATCAGTGCCGTAATTCATCATAAATAATCCGGTGTTATATTTTGAGTTCTATAGACAGGTGCATTACGTACGATAAGCGTTATGGCTTTAAATGGTCTTCATGCTTATGAGACCAAAAATTAAAATGCAATTTCACAAAATTGATTCTGAATAACAGACAAATGCATAATACAAGTTTACTGTTTGCATTTTTGAAATATTAACGGTACGGAATATATTTTATTATTTCATTAAATAAGAACAAACCAAAATTTTTTCCTGTTAGTGTCACCCGGGGTTAGCGTCTCGACATATTTTTGAAATGCAGCCAAAACGATTCCGGATAAGACAATACTGCCTCCGATGAAACTATTCAGAAGAATATGTATTAGTGTTACCAGACAAACGAATCAAAATATTTTCGTTCAAATATTGTATACCTGAAAGCGTTGGGATAAGTGCCCAGAATCCAGCATTGCCAAATGAAAGAGAAAATAACCTGCAACGGGAATTCACTATAAAATATGTACATAGGTACAGAGCAAAAAACAGTATAATGCTGATTTCACATTTAACATTTCTCAAGTGTGCGTTGGTCGGTGGGGGACTAATCTGGAACGAAGATTAAACGACAAAAACTAATTCGGAGTTCGGACCGGTTGTTAGGTATTTGAAATTGAGATAACTGTTTCAAGAGCTGGAAAATTCGTAAAATAATGTCTAAACAGATATGGTACTGAATCGAATGCGAACATGCGGTAGGATTGGTATTCCTAACCTAACCACTCAGGTCTAACCTGCAGTGTTTAGGCTAGGTTATAGATAAACGTATGCTAGCCCATGATCGCATTCGACAACCGCCACAGATCTTGACCTCGACACCTTATGGGTTATGGGATATGTTAACGTACGAGAATAAATGGTCAATCTGGATAGAGTCGCTTACGTCACAGCTTCTAACCAATGCCACTGTACCAGCATTCTCAAATTGAAGTGCCATTATCATGAAAAGTTGACCGATACAAGACAAGCCTCCCAATAACGCCGCTAACACCATGTCTCGCTTCGAGTGGGGAAATTCAAAGGTACCAGTCCAAATTGACAATGCAAAAGCTAGAATTGTTCCTGAGCAGCCATAAAAGAGCAGTATAATACGCTGATCGATTTGCTTAATAAATCTTGTGACAATCATGGCCAATCCTCTGGTAATGGTACATCCAAAAGCTAGCAAGACCCCTTTCTGTGAACATTCAAAACAATAAAAATAACGCTTAGTAAAAACGTTTATACAGTGGGCCTATTCGTCACCCGGATATGCATAATAATAGAATAAAATAATAGTACGCTTACAAAGAGCAACATATTGGCAGGCTGACCGGTGAGGAAGGGAGGCTGAATGATTGTAACAACACCTGCAAACGGAAATATTTGGGTTATTCCTTATTCCACATTAGTATTTTAACGATAGGAAAGCACAAAGTCAATATCAGCACTTCAACGATTAAACAGCCTTGAACTTGAACGCTTAAAATTAAAACATAGCCTAATATTGAAATAATTAAATACCTCAAGCCATTATTAAATATTGTGTAAAATACAAATAAATCTGTTCCTGATTGATGGAAAGTATGTAAATGTAAGTTAACACACAGTTCAAATCCAAAGTAACTTTAAAAAGAAATGGAGACTTCATTTTGTGTTCGTTTATTTTTGATAACCTAATCCTCTCATTAAACTATAATTCCAACCGTTGGTCGGACGTAAGCAATAGACAAACGGTAGAAATATTTGTGTACACTTACCGAATAGCGTAAATAGTGCAGTGAACAAGGAAAATAATCCAGCAGGTTCGCCAAGTAGGAAGAACGCCATGATCGATACAAATACTGGCGACGAATAAGACACCACCGCGGAGTCTCCGAGGGTCATATACTTCAATGAATAGTACTGAAGAACAACTGCAGCACACGCCAGTATACTTCTTATCTATTAAATGCGTTTAAACAGTTGGATTATCCTTACTTGGATTTCATCAACGAAACAACATTCATACACCTAGATTATTGTACAATTAAATACTCATATAATTGGATTACCAGCAATAATACAAAGTTTTTCGTTTTCTCTTTGTCGATGAGCGGCCAAAGGTTTTCAATCAAACGCAACTTTTTCTGGTACACTAAATTATACCCAACCAGAAAGCCTGTGGGAATTACGGTCAGAATAAACCGCCAGCTCGTCTTGCTATAGGGATGATAGCCAACTAGAAACGATACGACCAGGGAAGCTAATGAGTTTAACAAGCTTGATAATAATGCAAGGCAGAATCCCCAATACTCTCTTGGAATGAACACATCAATCTAAGGAAACAAACCAAAAACGAAAATCAAATTAGAACAGACCCCAAAATGGTCTGCCAAAGTTGAGATATACGGTATTTGTAAGTACTGCTGGGTTTTGCGAAACGGTTTCGAGTTGGCTCGGATAATCGGCAAGAAAAAAATGAAAATTTAAGTCGTAAAATTGGGTCTATGAGCAAAAAAAAACATTGTTTCTTCCTCTCACCCTTTTCGCTTCTTCGGCAGGCCAACGAGAATTCCGCTCCCTCAAAACAAACCCCTACTTCAATGCAATGCTAGCTTCAACTCTTTTACTAGGTATTCCTAACATGCCTTGTCCCCTGCGACGGTTGTCCCCAGGCATGTTGTGCTCCACCTCTAATTTGCAAGGCGACCAGTCAAAGCAAGCTTGAGGTGAGCGTGCATACCTATGCCTTTTGCCCAGACCAGCCAGGTTATGTGGAAGGAATAGCGGAATTTTGTTTTTGCTCATAGCCGCAATGCCACGACTTAAATTCTCGTTTATTTTTTTGCCGATTTTCCGAGCCAACTCGAATCCGTTTCAGTAATACGGATAGTAAGTAGTGCTCTTCAACGGCTGGATGCTCATCATCCACACCATCAGGTTTTTCGATACCTAATCTTTCAAAACCGTGATTTTATCTCAACAATAGTGTGTAGTGATACTCGCAATGAAATACACCTTATTTGGTCAGTGCTTTAATGTAAATACGTAACGGACAACGGATGACTTACTGGGGTTGGACAAAAGTTCACTATATGTAGAATGTGTAATTGGTTCAACAGTCCCGCACAAGACTTTGACAAACGTTTCTTGAATCCAGAGATGCTAGAATGCATGATGGCTGGTGGTAGGTCAAATTCTTGGCCGTGTTCGTGATTTTGAATTGAATAAGTAGGTATTCGGCCGAACTACAATCAACAGGTTTTTAGACAGCAACAGTTAAATCATAGAGATTTACTAAATTGTCAAGTCACAAGTTTGCAGGTTGCCTGTTCTGCAAAGGTCGATTGAAGTCGACTGGAAATGTAATAGAAAAAGATGAAAGATTCGTAACCAGAGCGCAAAATCGTGGAAGAGAAGAGCGAACAGTTAACCGATTTAGGTTTTCGTACTTTCCACCACTCTCGCCCGAGTCGTTGAGTGTTTTTGTTCCAGTGGGTGAGAGGGAGCATTAATAAAATGGCGTAAATGGCAACCATCAACATTGACTCAAAAAAGCTCTTACAGCAACCCAAGCAACCATATTCTGCGCTCATGTAAGGCATAAATTTACAGAACTATTCTAATATATGGACTCATAACCGATTTCAATGAGCGATACGGCATTTGAAAGCCCTTATTGTTTACATTACCCACTATAAAAATATTTATTTTTGGGGGAAACACCCTTAAGGACCCTTAAGGGTCCTTCGCGTAGGTACTGGTGTTAATTACCTATGGCTA
>JAQFYT010003442.1:0-10746 GCA_034694925.1 Ceratophysella denticulata | reverse complement strand
ACGGGACTGGTGTATAGTACAGGAATACAAAAAATGTAATTTCCTGATTTCACTTTCGTAAAATCAAACCGGTTCTTAATTTCAAATTATGCTTTACTCACTCACGATGTGGCAATAGTGGAAAAGAATTCGTCAAATATTGTTGAGGTGGTTCATTCAGTAATTCGCATGTCTATAAGATTACATATATAAGTATAAGGCATATGTTGTATATTTACTTTGTGCAGGGACTTAGCCAATTTCCATTTCCACAAGATTCTTATAAAAGTCAATAATTGTAATATTTTTTGTTTATGGTTTTATAAGTTGTTCAACCTGTACAAGTACGAGCAATTTCAAATTTGTCCGAATATGCTGGGTACTGCTTAATCCAAACTTTTTTTTAGTTCAGTAGCCTATCTTGCTTTGTACCTCAAAATATAAGTGGAAATCGTAAATCCACGTCGAACATAGGATCAGTATTACTTTCCGTATTGGTGCTAGGCCTGATCTCTCTTGATAGCAGTTTAATTAAAAGAAATGTTTTAACTGACAAAATTAATACACTTTTCTGGGCAGAAATGACAACCTTTGACATGCGGCTCATGATTCTTAATTAATTAAACATTTTTCAGCTAAATGTAGTTGAATTTTAAACACGGCAATTTTCCATGCACAGCATTAAATTTAAATAAGCATTATTTAATCTCTATTGATTATGGCCGAACGAGGTGAAGACACTTATATTCTAGGTCATTCACTAGGCATGTGGCTCCCTCCCGGTCGCCTGATATACATACGAATACCAAGGCAAAGTATGTGTAGCACGAAATTTGGCTCAAGCTAAGCCAATGAGTGTACAGGGATTCCAAACCAATGGGAGAACAGGGATACCCAGCCAATAAATGATCCCATAACCCTTCCAGGTGGTATTGAGCATGAGTGGGAGCTGCTAGGGAAGAGCCGAGCTCGGACTCGGAGGAGCTGGACTCGGAGAAAGAGCGAGACTGAGCAGACTTGAGTTTGATGAAGGAAAGTGCGTACGGTTAGGCCGACGAGACAGTGATACACACTGCTGGCTTGTCTGTTCGCTTCTACTGGAGAAACGGCCGTGCCCGTTTCGAGAATTACTTTTTCTATAAGCCGATTAAAAGATTAGCAGTCAAGCCAGCAGAATTTCACACTTTTGATAGAGTAACATATAAATCCAATGTCAATGGCTTAATAGGAAAAATTCATAGTAGACTCTGTTGCGGTCAACTCTACGCGCGAGATAACCTTAGTAGACTTCTGCGCTAATGCCTAGCGCTTAATTGTAAAATAATAGGACCCGAAATGCAGTCAAAATACTGTTCCAATATATAGCGTTTAATTAAGTTGTTGTTGTTGGGCTCGCTGCTGCTACAGAAGTGGGAGTCTGCTCTGTGAAATGGTGTGTGTGAAAGACTGCACGGCCAGGAAGACGGCATGCAGGGATTTCTGCATGTCATTCCATACGCCAGCACTTTGCACACATCAACCCACAGAAGCTTACAAAAGCAAGATGTAGAATGTGGTAAGTGTCAATATTGAACCCTGATTAAACCATGTGTTCAATGTTGGCACTTAATTCAAATTATAAATACACATGGTTGTATAGAATAAATGGTTACAACTAACAAAGTTTGTAATGGTATTTTTATGACAAATGGATTTGAACATACTCCCGACTGCTGAAACCCTACGACAGGGTTTCTGAAGATAATTAGATAGGGAATGTAGAAGAATTTGGAGAGGGTTGTAGAATAACTACAAAGGGGCTGCGGAGCAGCTTTAGAGAAAGCTGGAAAACAGCTTCTAGTATGCTGAAGATTAGCTTCAAAGGGGGTTGCAGAGCAACTTCAAAAGGGGCTGGAGAGCAGCTTCAAAAGGGGCTGGAGAGCAGCTTCATATGGGGGCTGGAGAGCAGCTTCGAGGGGGGTTTGCGGAGCAACTTCGAAAGGAGCCGGAATGCAGCATCGAGAGGGGTTGCAGAGCAACTTCAAAAGGGGCTGGAGAGCAGCTTCGATTAGGGGCTGGAGAGCAGCTTTAAATGGGGGCTGGAGAGCAGCTTCAAATAGGGGCTGGAGAGCAGCTTCGAGAGGGGTTGCGGAGCAACTTCGAAAGGAGCTGGAATGCAGCATCGGGAGGGGTTGCAGAGCAACTTCGAAGGAGGCTGGAGTGCAGCATCGAGAGGGGTTGCGGAGCAACTTCGAAAGGGGCTGGAATGCAGCATCAAGAGGGGTTGCGGAGCAAATTTGAAGAAGGCTGGAATGAAGATTCAATAGGGAGATGTGTTGATTTAAAGTGGCTGGGGTGCAGCTTCAGGAGTGTCGTTTGTGTCGTAATGAAGCGAGGTATGGTGTTTTCTTCCACAGTGGTGGCAAGAACCATTCGATTGACAGTTCTCTACAATGTGGTTGAAACCAAGGCAGTTGTAGCACATTTTGTTTTGCTTCACTAGTTGATTTTTTCTCTATTAGAGAGATTGAGGAATTCTGGACAGCTGCCTAGAGCATGTTCTCCAGAACACTTCACACAAGATTTCCTCTTGGGCCCTGTGTTGGCCTTTGAAACGTGATGGGCTGACCGGCTCGTCCCAGGTTTGGGCTTGGATGTAGATGGTGTTGGAGTTGGACATGATGTGCTTAAGGCTTGGGATCGGAGCACAAGAAAGTCCGTAAACTCAGTAACGGTGGGCAAATCTCCTTTAAAATACATTGTCCACTGATGACGGGATTCTGCATCCAATTTCCTAAGTCCGTGGGCGATGATGACAAGATCCCAATGCTGAACTGGTACTTTCTGAGTGGTGAGGGCTCTAATGCACTTTTTGATAGCATTAACGATGGAGGCGAGACCCATGTCTGCCTCGGAGTAATCTGGAGTGAAGTCAATCAGGGCATAGATGTGTGCGAATACAATTTCGCGGGTGATGTTGTATCTTAAGTTCAGCTCGTCCCAAGCTTCCTGGTAGTTGAGGTCCGTGTGCTCATAGGAAGCAATGATTGCTGAGGCTTTACCAGTTAAAGCCATGTGCAGATAGGTCAGCTTCGTTGCACCTTGAATATCCGTGCGGTCGTGGATTGAGGAACAGAAAAGATCCCGAAATGTTGGCCAATCTTCATGATTGCCGGAGAAGGTTGGGACTTTCAGTGGTTCCAATTTGACAGGGTTGATTTTCGGAGGAGGATGAGTGGAGGTTTGCTTGCGAATGTACTCGTTCGCTTTATCCATGGCCTTGGTAGCTTTACTCATAAGTGGGAAGACCGTGCTCTTGTAGGTAGTGATTTCTGCAGCAGTTGTGTAAAGAGAAAACAGCTTTGACAGAGCTCCTGATAGTTTTCCGTTGACTGCTTCCAAGTCATCACGAAGTCGGGTCATCTGACTTTCATTGGTGGTCGCATCTGTGAGAGGGTCGATTTCATCAATAGTAGGTATTGCAGAGTAAGTTCTGTAATACTGCCTTCTGCTTCTAGTGTGGCGGTGGTGGCCATGATGACAAGAGTTGGCTGGGTAGTTGAAGTGGAAAAAGAACTGGAGTCAGAGCTGGATGTGGACTGTCTTTTCCTTTTCTGCTGGCCTTTGAGTCTCTGCTGTTGCTTTTATTTCCCAATTTTGGCAAAATATGGGGTGTGCGCAGGTTTCTGTAGGCCTTAGCAGCAAAATCCAGAAAATGGGCGGAGCCTGTGAATGGGTCGAGTTACGGCACAAAAGTGGTCGTGTCTGAATTGAGTGTCCGACGTGGACAGACTCAAGATGGGAGCGAGGGCTGATGAAATTTAAGGCACTCCCACACACCCTGGTCAACAGGTGCTAGGGTGATGCGTAGCACGTATTAACTCACGAGGATGCGTGAGTTAAACGTGATAGGATTGTCTTTCCTCATAATCACCCTGGTAAGCGGGTGTTTGAGTGATGTGTATGGTGCTGGAGCGTGAGAATGCATACACCAGTCACCTGATGTAGAAAATCTTCCTCCTCCTCAGTACCTTGCCGCCTCCTAGACACTGGATGACAGGAGTACGCCACTACTCCCAGCTCAGTACTGGTCGGAGTGGAGCGAGGACGACGAGGAATGCTCGTGGTTTGGTGTTGACCACGGACGTGAAGCTGAAGGCTTCACTTACACCCCCACGGGGTCGTAGGTAATCTGTATATTTCTTTTAGAGGCAGGAAGTGACCGGGCAACGCTAGCCGACCGGACTCATAACGCTCCACGCGTCCACTTCCGGGTTACGGTTCCAATAAGTCACCGTCTGCTGTGACGTACACTCGTGACACGGGACAAGATTGGGGACCGATCTGTCCCCGTGCCGGTACGTGGGATAGTGGGAGGGCAGGGGACACAAACAAGTCTTACACAAAAGCCAAATAGTTATTTTGCCTGTGATTTTTGTGACTCACGACTCCTACGCTGGGTGAGGAGTCTATCCCAGGCCGAAGCCCTGACCGCCTGGACGTCCGAGATTCTGACCAAGGTGGGGTACGACCCAGACACCAAGCTCCTTGGTCCCTCCCTCGTTGGCTCTAGCGATATATTCGATGACTGATGTCTGTGTCTTGGTCTGATGTCCGGCGTTGACAACTGTCGACTGCGACCGGTGTCCGTGTGGATGGATGAGGTGAGTATGTGGAATCCCAATCCCAATGGATTTTGGTGAGTAAGTGAGTAGTTGTGGTGAGGTGGCTGCGTACTCAGTCAGTGCAGAGAGCATGGGCATGGGCCCATACTCTTCCGCATGCTAAGATGCATACAAGCCACGATGTGTAGTTGCACATAATACAAATATAGTAGATTAGAGTCAAATCCTTAGTTACAGAATAAGGTAGGTTAGGTAGGAGCATGGCAAGATGTACATACAGTATTATATTAGTAGAATGCACATTTACGCTAGTATATGTTCCTACATAAATGAAGTAACTTTACGATAGAGGGGGTTACTATAAACTTATTTGTAACGCAGAGTTTGTTTTAAATATATAATGTTGTAAATATTATTTTATTGAACAAAATCATTGAATTCTCAAGTATGCATATTTAAAGTTACCCATGGCATGACTCAAAAGTCGGATTAAACCGATTTGAAATTTGAAATGATAACTGTTATCAAAGCTGGTTGAAAGCCATCTTGGTGCTTCGAATGCATATGGAAGCAGATAAAACTCTAACAATTCTAAAAATTCCTTATTCTAGTCAATATCTTATTACCAGTAGCCTTCTGGTCCCAAGGTGCGGTAGGGCAAGTTTTTAGCCCAAAAGGTCTACTGGGATGCCCCTGTACTGTAACGGGAGCGTCTTACTACTCCCTGCTCAGCCCCAGTCTTCTCCCTCCTATCAACATACCTGGCCCAGGAGTCGAGTGTGGGAGAATTGACTCGAGCTCCGCTCAGTCCACTCATTCCAAATCATTTAGAGTACGGTGGTTGTGTCCAGAGTTCAGTTGTCTCTTCGGTCCCAATATATCAACATCCTCTCCTCCTCACTCCGTGCCGCAGTTAACCGCACTACAATTATTTATTAGACCGACCTGTCGGGCATGTGTAATTGGACTTTCCGTTCGTCCGTCCGTCCGTCCGTCTGTCACAATATAAATACGACCAAATGAAGGCATCCACATATACCTTGCTGCTTCATCTAGTCAAGTTGTAAAAAATTCGTATGCTTCCCTTACAAAGGATTTATATACGGATATGTGAATGCCTTATACTATGTCATATACAAATGCCTTATACTATGCCATACATAAATGCCTTCATTCGGTGTCCTATATATATGATCTTATGGTATATATTTATATACGAATTCATTAATTTTCAATAATATATGCTTCTATTTGCGCGATGCCGTATTCAGCCGTTCCAAAATCGCAATTAAACCCGCCCAAATACGCGGTTTCCCAACAAGCCTTTTAATCAACGGGATTATATGTAGCCTATGTAATTCCAATACATTACAACCTGAGTTATTTGATTGTTTCTGGAAAAAAGTTTTTGTTTCATGCAGTTTTCAATATGAATATGTGTGCTGTGATTGGCTGAAATATGAAAATTCAAAAATTGTTCAAAGTTAAAATTTAAAAGTTTGTTGACATAAACAAGCCTCACTCTCAATCAACAGTACCAATAAACGCTGTTGACTTGTCAATGCTAATGATTTTATAAGTCAACTGTATTATTATATACGAATTCATTAATTTTCAATAATATATTCTTCTAGTTGCGCGATGTCATATTCAGCAGTTCCAAAATCGCATTTAAATCCTCCCAAATACAAAGTTTCCTAATAAACGTTTTATTCAACATGATTATAAGTAGCAAGGTTAGTTCATACTCACATAAACAAAAAAAGCACACCTATTGTTTACTTGCACAACATAAACAAAATCGAGGTGAATGACCTCCACTCGTTCGATGGACGACGGGTGGCTTGCGCAAAGCCCTCTGTAGCCTGATATCACAAAGCCAAGAATTCCTGCACATAATCAGTTCCTCGTTTAGAAATTATGAAACGGTGGGGAAATCAAAATTTCCTTATGGCAGTTTTACCTAGTTCAATTATGTTCAGATTTTGGAAGGGGTACAGCAAATCGAGAAGGATATTTATACCGAGTTGCTCACTTAAAATTAGTCAAAATGGCTTCGTGTATAGTTAAAGTTTGTTCAAATACCTACCACAACTGCAAAAAGACAAATAGAGGGATTCGCTTCTTCCGGCTACCAAAAAACGAGACTGAAAAGCACATATGGCTCAACAATTGCGGTTTGGAACAAGTGACCGGTAAAGACCCACGGATATGCTCGGAGCATTTCCAGGAATTCGACATTGCAACTCAGGGAAAGAGCTCCATACTAAATCCAGGCGCCACAACTACTCTGAACTTGCAAAACACTTCAGGTACTACTTAAATTACAGATATAAGCTCTTTGTTGGGTTAGGGACTTCAACCAATTTACCAATATAATTATTTGAAACATTGCTCGTTTTCTTTATCAGGGTCAAGGCCGCCGTCTCTATTTCTTAAGCTGCCCACCAATCAGCCTGAGTATCGTATTCAACTAGGGAACCAGATTCTGCTAATTAGGTAAATCCATCCATAGTTACATTTACCTCATGGCCGGTGATAATATGAATTTATATGTACAACGAGTATTCCATTATAATAAAATTATATTTTACTAGCATGTACAGCCATGGGAACCATGGCCCGTCGCGTTGTCGCGTGTAGCTGTTTACAGCTTATATGTTTACTTCTTCAAAATATAAAAAAAATTGAATTCCACTTCCGAATTCGTTGTGTATAATTGTTTGCATGTCAACGTGCCAGTGTGCACTACTGTGTTGATAGACTTGTTTACAGGACGTGACGGACGTTCGGACGGACGGATTATGCGTTACGATTTTAAGGTTAAGAAGAAGATAATATTTTCTTAGATTTTCTTCCGCTTTACAACCGCTGCAAGACAAATTGTACTACCCTAGTCGAGTTGGAATCATTCCAAAGAAAGTCAATTTAAGTCCAAGGTGGAAAAATAAGTACTCTGCGCTCAAATCACATTGGAACGAGAAGAAAACTGTTCTAATTGATGTTTAGGCCCGGAAATATAATCTTCAAAAAAGAATGACCAAATTCTGCGAAACAGTTTAATGAAAGTCTTCACCTAAACCCAAATGAAGCTTTTCGTGAATTCAAAGTCAAAAACCCACTGGAAGGAAGAAGACGTTAGTAGAGCTCTCTGTTTACGTGCGAAATCGGTTTCCGCATACGAGTTTGTGAGGAGTCAATGGAAAATTCCGCTTCCCTCTACCTCCACATTGAGGCGTTGGGTTTCACAGATCACCTTCAACCCAGGAATCCTACATAGCGTAATCAATCTATTGAAATCACAGTTTCAGGATAAAGGTGTCTTTTACCGGCAGTGCTATCTCAGCTTCGACGAGATGAGTTTGGATGGATCTATTTGCTACGACCCTTGCCATGGATAAGATTCACGGTCCACACAAGAATATGCTGGTCACATTTGCAAGAGGTTTGTTTGGAAAGTGAAAACAACCTATCCAATATGGATTTGATCAGCGACTCGGGAAGACGGATGTGCACAATATTGTAATCTCACTCGACAAGGCTGGCGTTAACGTTGTAGCTACAACCTGCGACAATGATCCGACCAACCAAGGGATTTGGAGTAAATTAGGTGTTTCATACGAGAACACTTCTTTTAGGCATCCAATTACCGGAAAACCAATATTCTGTTTTGCTGACCCTCACCTTATAAAGCTATTCAGAAATAACTTGTTCGACTATGGCTTTCAACTTCAGGACGGAACGAAAGTGAAGAAGGATGATTTCATCGAGCTAATACGAGAAGATAATAATGAATTCAAAATATGCCACAAATTGACCTCGCGTCACCTCGAAGTTTCTGGTGCGGAAAGAACGTAAGAGTTGCATTTCGAACGATTTCAAGTACGGTTGCAAAAGCCTTCGGCAAATACTTTCCGGTGAAACAACGTATATCACAATTCATTAAGTTAGCCAACGATGCGTTTGACATATTGAACTCAAGAGTGACGAATGACGCCAACCCTTATAAGTGTTCATTCGGACAACACATGGAAGCGCAAGCTCGTATTCTGGATCTTTTCTACAACGAAGTATGAATATGAAAATGATCGGCGCTACTAATCAAACTTTGTTCCCTTTCCAGAAGGGCATCCTTATGTGCATCAATTCTCTGAAAGGATTGCACACATACCTAAACAGCTCACCACTAAATGTGAAATACATAAATGTCAATCGTATCAATCAAGATGTGGCGGAGAACGCGCTTTCGATCATTCGCTCAATCGGATCTTTCAAGCAAACTCCGAACGACGCCAAGTATGGACTTCGAATGCTTTGTCTTACATGGCATTTATTAATTTCGAAATCCAACGCTTCAGTTATGAATTCCGACACTAATGAAGATGTGTATTTTCGAGAAAGATTACTCCATCAATGAACACAGAAGAACCAAGTATCCTCCCAATTCCGGACTCCATTGAAGAGAGCCTGGTTGAAATGGAGCGAGATTTTGAAGATATAGGTATCCATCCGGAGACGTGGACTGAATACAATGAGTATCTTACATGCCAGCAACAGTGTGAATTTGGTGGCGTAGATTATGTCGCGGGATACATATTGACCAAGCTAAAATCGAAACACCCAGAACTAATTCTGATAGCAGCTGAAAAGGATCGCTCACCTGAGAGCTGGAGCCAAGCAATTAGTAATTGTAACTTGGTAATCCCGTCGTTCAAGATGCTTCAACTGATGACAGATTGGAATAGTTACTTTCTAACTTTCTACTTCAATTTAGAAGGCAAATGGAGGCTGAATAGATGCCCTGGTGTAACAAAGGTTTTGGCGTAGCGCATTTGTCAGAACAATCCTTAGTGCTACCACGATGTTATTAAGAAGTATGCACGTATCCGCACGTTCATTCGAATTCGAAACATGAACAGACAAATTGACGAAAAGAAACTGGCACAAAGGAATTTCTGGAAACGTAAGCAGTTTTCCAAGTCTGCAGCAACTGGAAGCGTTGAACAAGTTGACGTTAATGATGATATTTCAATGTTCTAATGTATTATTCTCTCAGTTTTGCACATAGTTTATAGAAAATTTCTATTTGTAAGGTTGGTTTAATTATGAATTTGTAGGAATTCAAAGAATTTATGTGGGTAAAGTTGAATAAACGTTGAAATGAATTACACTGACCTTTTACAGCGTACCGAGATTACAGGTTAGGGAAATTGCAAATTTAATTTTAGTTGCTATGGCATCTCGGTTTTAGAATGCTCTCTGGTTGCACCCCTGCAACCAGAGAGCTGGCTCGAGTATGAACTTACCTCTTGAGCAAAAGCTTCACTTTTGCCGTTGAAAAACCTTGATAACTAGCATATGTAATTGCAATTGATAACAACCAACAAAAGTTTTTTGACTGTTTCTGGAAAAATGTTTTTGTTTCATGCATTTTATCCAGGTTCTACTGAGAATGAGACTTGTTTACTACAGTACAGTAAACAAACATTATATTTTTTTTCAAATTGAATAATTGAATTTGAGACTTTCGACCTTCTCTCTCTAGAGGCAATATATTTAGAACATCAATTAATGTCAGATGTATTGTTGACAGCGGCTAAAACAACTATTTTCGACCTATAGAAAACCTAATATAATCTAACCTAACCTATAGAAAACACAATATATGGGCTTATGGGAGTCACTTGTCGCATTTTAGGTTAGGTTAAGCCCCCGCAGGGTTAGGTTGGGGAAAGTGACAAGTTGACTTCAGTAAGAATACACACCGTAGTTGCACCTGCAATGTAGGGTTTGGAAATATGCGTCCGGGTAATGCTTTAGCATGGCGCATATTGTGTTGGGGTAGTTCTTTAGCATGGCACATATTGTGTCCCGGTAATGCTTTAGCATGGCGTATATTGTGTCCGGGAAATGCTTCAGCATGGCGCATATTGTGTCGGGGTAATGCATTACCATGGCGCATATTGTGTCCGGGTAATGCTTTACCATGGCGCAAATTGTGTCCGGGTAATGCTTTACAATGGCGCATATTGTGTCCGGGTATATGTATGTATATAGGACCCCCAATGAAGGCATTTATATATGACATAATAAACCGTTTAAACGGGTGTAGTGTAGACCGACAATGTGGAGATTTTAAAACGGATTGGAAGTTCAAATTCAA
>JAQFYT010003441.1:0-10748 GCA_034694925.1 Ceratophysella denticulata | reverse complement strand
TCGGGAAGCAAAAAGTGTGACATACAGACGGACGGAAAGTTCAATCACATATAGCCCGACATAGTCGGTCTAATAATTATGTTGACTTTTCTGTCGCAATGGAGTATTGATTGAGGCTTTTGTTCTGAATTTTCTAGGGTTCAAATTCAGACGAATTACGAAGTAAACGAACTCCCATTGTTCTGCTGCTGACACCCCGGTGAAAGTTTTGAAGAAAGGTAAGAAAAATATGTTTACACCATTGCCTAAAACAATATACATACAGTCTACCGCATATTGAAATAAACCGTAACATATACAGATATACACGCATTTTTTTATTTACGAATGTACTGCATGTACAGTACAATTAGCTACTGTCCGTACTACAATGTAATTAGACTGATGACTAATTACAGAGTTGAGTCAGGCAGGGTAGACTCATGTCATGTCAGTTGACACAAAAACTTCTCATTTCCATCCATCGTCACGCCGGTTTAGTTATGCTAAAATTGAAACTGATGTTAGTTTAGTACGCACACATACGTGACAGCCCTGTTGTTGGTGGAATTGACTCAATTAGAATTTTAAATTTTGTGTCCTTGTTTCCTGATATGAAATGAAATCAGAATCAGCAGACTGTATAGCTTAGCTTCTATACTGTATGTGACCAATTCCTTTGGTATTCAACTCAGCAGGCGTGTTCAGAATTTAATGCTACGTGGGTTGACACATTCTCCTCGAATCAGAGGGTAGCTAGCTACATTATAGATATAGGGTTCAGAGACAGCCTGATTTTAGATTACATCCAACGCTGCATAATATATTCTAATACCAAAATTCCAATCTCGACGAGGTTCGAAATTCGAACTCCGAACTTTTGAATTATATCATAGACCATAGAACATAGAACACATATATCAGTATCAGGAGTTCATGATGAAGTGACGCATAACGATCTATCCATGTCCACCGCGGTGGTAACACTTGGCCCAGTCTCTAGGGGACAAACACATACCCAAACCAAGCCACTAGTGTATGCTACTGAAATGACTGGGCTGCTGGCATAAATGAGATGAGTAATACTGCATGGATATCTGCTGGGATTTGAGTCTGGCCTGGCATCATAAAAGTCCCGGGTAAAACTCACCCCCTTCTTCTTGAATTCGGAGAAAAACTCACCCCTGTCGAGGCGAGAAACAGATCCCTCAGCATTAGTATTGGGTAGGAGTGAGAATCAGACTAATAAATATGTATGATAAGACCTCAGACAGTCCCCTACATGTGCGGATATTTTGAGATTCCGCGACAATTTCACGGATTGTGCCATTTTACGTGGTCTGTTCCTTCAAATCAGGGTTTAACCTAACCTAGCATAACAGTTTTTAACATTCCCTGCTAGGTATTCTTTCGAGTCATCGAAAGAATCGACAGTCAATTGAGCGATATAACGTGAATTATATGCCTATTTGTCGCCATTGAATTGTCGCAGTACTTATTGAAACGACTGATTCAGCCATGCTACATGCCAGCAACGTCAGCTCAACAGTTGAAATTACACGCCGTAGTTAACCCTGGCGAGCAGAACCACCCGGGTCGTTCGGAATTTCCGTTTTCCAGTTGCCAGTATCATCCCTGCTTTCACCCCCAACCCTCCCTTTTAATATTGTTGACAGTTTTTATTATTCGCTCTCGTCGTTTCGGTCAGTCTTGTACTTGCCAAACACGAGCTATCTGACACTTTTCGCGGGGTAGGTCTTATCTTTTCTCGGAGTAATAATCTGGAGCTACTAATGTAATTCGATGTAATTGGAAACCCCTGTGGCTCTAACTCGGTTACTCATCCCCATGCAGCCTTCCATTCCACCCCATACTCTTCATAATGGTGAACTGGCAAACTGGCCTGGCAGTGTGGAATAAGTGAATTATACACACGATGACTGTCGTCTGCCTGCAGCAGGAATTTCTGTTAATAATAAATGCCTCATGGCTTAGTTAGGCTTAACTGCAGGCTAATTTCTTGATATAGAATTTTATTGAAATCGTCTGGATTCGGGGTGACAATTTTCTACCGCGAGTAGTAGTTGCAATGTGTGATTGTAATTGTAATTTATAAAATACGAATATAAATATCCGAAAACTTCAATTCGGTAATGATTAATGGTGTGGTTATAAAGGCCACTGAATTTTTAGCATGGTATCTCTCTAACGGGATTGCGTTTGTTCAGCGTCACCTCTGCAGAGCATTTGATTCATTTCTAATCTAAACTAATCTAAACTACCCTTACTTATAAGCAAGTTTAGTAAGCAGGTTAATAGAGAATGCGAAATGGGCCCAATATCTATATGGTTCGCTCATTGAGGGAAGAGGTTAGTAGTGTACCATCGAGTCGCGGGAAAAGGTTGCCGAAAGAATCTTACCACCTCCGGTATACTATATTATATTCGCTTAGCACTAGAACAATGTTAGGTTTGCAAATTGCAAAGCGTATTCAGCCTCCAGCCTTGAAACAAACTTTTTCAAATTAGTATTTGTAAATATTTTAGTGTCAAACACATGCATGTTGTCGACACCGTCTTAAATACAATATAAATTAAAAACAACTTTTACAGTAAAATTAAATTTCGTAAAGTTAAAAAAGTAGGTACGTCCTATCGGTGGAGCTGGTTTGGGAAATTGGGTAGAGTATTGGTACCAAATGATTGACTGCTTCGTCCGAACTGGGAAATAATTGCAAAGACTAGCTAATCTATATACATAAGTATTGTAAGAAATATGATAATGGCCTCGGAGTTCTTTGCTGAAACCCCTGGAATTCCCTAATTGGACTCCATGACAAATGAATCCAGTAAATTATTGTTATCCCTAAAAACCAAAGTGCCATTCTTGGTTGAGGCTTTCTCAGCCTTCCAGCCAGCAGCCAGCCTCCAGCTTTCGGAACAACTTTGGCTGATAAGTTTGGAACAAATGGTTGTGGATGGGATCCGCACTTTACTTTGGGTTGTTGGTTGGGGAGAGAAAATATAATGAGACAAATGAAGAAGAGGGGGGTTTTGCCTGATAGGAACACTCTCTCTCGTTCATTTTGTCATCGTCAAGGACTTCAACCATTGGAGACAGGACGAGTTTGTATTCCTGTAGTGGCAGTGGGTATTCTGGTCTGGCTTTTCCCTTTCATCTCCGATGATCACTTTTGTTTCAAAATGCCCTCAATGCAGCAATGTCATGTCAGGTCGGTTCAACTTTTCGGTTTTGTACCCAGAACGGACTTATAGAAATAGACTGAAAGTTTACCCATTTGTGAATTTCAAAGCTCTAAAACACTGGTTTATGATTATGGTTATGGCGTCCATTAACGCTAATATGTGTCAGTGCCATTGAATATTTAATTGAATTTGCAATACAATTAAATTGATTGCACAAATTGCACAAAATTGGATTTTTATATTTCAAACCGGGTTTTACGGTACTGTTATTGTAAACGTTTGGGCTAATAGCCACTAGTTCATATTTGAATTCAGCATAGGATAACAGCATCAATATAGCAATGCTTGAGAAAGCCGACCTGATTTGGAGCAAAAGAAACTGAATACAAATAAGCTGGCAATATTATATATACTATTTTCATACGAATTTTTAAAACGGCATCTAAATTATACACATTTATGACTGGAAATTATTAATGTTAAATTAGTTGACCCAAGCTGCCATAGTCAAATTTCTCCGGCACTCAAAAGCGAAGTCACTATTCACTTTCCCTGTTCCCTGTTCTGTGTAGTAAAGCTAGGTTGGATAGGAGCTCTATCATCTGCAGTAGGTACTCATCTTTCTCCCCTCTTTTTTAATTCAATCAAGACTGTTTCATCTGAGTGAGACAATGCGTGCGAGGGAGTGAGGCTCATTCTGCATGGAGTGCGTGAATTAGGTAGTTAGTTTAGGTCGGATTCGGTCGGATGTACTTTGTAGACCTAGACCTTACGCATTTTCAAAATATGTTACAGACAGTTCTTCTAATTATTCAAAAAATCAGAATATAAAATTCACGGTACAATTATAATTTACGATACATAGCGTGTTGTAATATAAGCTCAAGTATTTTTTACATGTAAACACAAATACGTTATTATGTGGAAGCTAAAATAAATAGTTGACAAAAAAAAAGCTCAAGTATAGTACATTGAAAGCATCTCATAGTCAATTAATATTTTGTGTAATAACTAGTCGATTTTAAAATTCTCGTTTACTGCATAGATGAAATAGTCACATTCAATAACACGGCAGCGGCCAGCGTTAAGCGTATGAAACAGATAATATTTTAAAGCTAATTATGATTAGGAGACAGATAGTACTAAACTGAAACAGGATTGTTAAAGTCGTTTTATAAATGCATTGATTCTTGATTTTATGTTCGGCTTGAAATCTAGACATGTGCCTTGTAAGAAAAATTGAATTATCAAAGTGTAATACCAATACCAAACGCTAAGACCAACGCCAACATAGACTCAGCTTTCCTTCCCGTGCCTAATGGTGAAAGCAATACGGAGTAAATGCATTTCGGCTTTCCCTTCAGTCCTCGTTTCTCTTTGGATTTTGAAAATTGGTTTGAAACCCTCGTCGTCTTTCCCTTTGGACTCCGGCAAAGAAGAGTAGTACATAGTGAGAGATGCTCTTCCTGGTGCACGCCTGGGAATTGACTCTCGTGACTCATCTTTGTTTCACACTGTAGTACATATACTGTACGTTCATGAAATGAAGGCTATATCATCTCTATTACCCGAACCAACTATAGCACTATGTAATTTACCATTACGGACTACCCGGATCGGGGCACTGGCCCTTGCTGGTGTCTGGCCTGGCTCTCGCTTTTGCCCGAGCGTGAGTGGGTGGTTTGTGGTTATACGGCGTTTGTACCCGGGTCAATTGCGCAAACATAATTAAAAAGCAATGGTTTAATTTTAAATTTCAGATAGTCAATACGATAATATATAATTTTGTCGGATAAATGACAAATTTTGGTCCAGGAGTTATGAAGGTTAGGTTATACTAAAATCTGTCAAATACGAGACATAATAGACAGGTTTGATCGGCGACTTTCAAACTTGGTTCTGGTCAAATCTCTCTAATATTGCAATAGGGGTATTCAGCCAAACATCATTTTAAAAAAATTCATCTGCTCAACCTCTCTAATACAGTACAGGAATAGCGTTTAACAATCTTAAGTCCTAATAGGTCAAATCATCGAGGTTCAATTGACCGCTAAACTAACCGGTTACTGTTTTGTTTGCCCGTGTCATACTGTATTCAGATCTCGTCTCATCCTCCAAAAATTAACCATTCATGTTCTACGCACATGCAGTTCTCATCCAAAGTTCCTCAAAACTTGAAGCCCATCCATCCATGGAACCCCTACAGGATATCTTCGAAGCAAATCTCGAGCCAAATAGAATATTATCCCTCGGGATTATTAATTTAAAGTGGGGACTTGGCTCTTTTGTGAACTGATAGGGTTGGGGTACATGCACTTTCACAGTGGACTGATTTTCGGGAAGCAAACTAAATCTCCCCAACGCACCCTCTCTGCCTCGCACTGTATTTATGAATTAAGTGCTATTAATATATTCAAAAATTCTTTTGTATAACAAAAGCCTAGCTTGGTTCAAAACTTTTCAGTGAATATTAACTTGAATTGAAAATTCTTGATGGATTTCCCCGTAGTTTAGGGGTAGCGGGTTTCGGTTCAGTTCAGTTTTAATCTCTTTGAGCAAAGTTGGTATTAGATAGGGCCGTATAGGCTTGTGGCCGAGTCGTAATGGTATACAGTAAAAAATTGCTGGTTTACGGACTTTTCGCATTATATCATTCAGTTTTCAACGTTATTGACACACGACAACCTAAAGAAACATTCTAAATATTTGAGCATTTTAGTTTATGTATTTGCCGATATGGACATAATAAAAAATTAAAATTACCAAATGGGTTAACTTGAGCCAATTTTGGCCGATTTGATTTTCCCAGGACGAGTTGACCCGATTCGTATAGATCTTTCATTAAGAGTCTTATACAGAGGAATACAGCCTCAGTAATTTGTTATGCTGTAGTTACATGTTACACACACAAGCTGATTACCCAAACCCACATAAATATCCCGAGAGCTCCGTGCACATATGTCATGGGGAAGCCCAAGTAAAATAGGATTTACTACCTCTCTGTGGTGAAAGTTTTCCATAAGCTCCTATTTACGAGTTAGACCTTTAAGCCTCCTGCTCCACAAATTCTGCAAAAATAGAAAAACAAGGATTTTTTATGATTAGCTGAATTGAGAATTGGGTTTACGGACGATTCGTCGTTAGTCGTTCGTCTCGCTCGCAAAGCGCCGAACCCAATACCTGACTAATAAGGCCGGTGGAATCTATTTCAATTTTATAACTATTCTTACAAACGATTTTTAATTTTATTGAACGGCAAGCGGCACGCATTTTACAGAAGCTTAAACCGAACCGATTATTTCAAATTGAATCATCCAAGACGAAATGTCCGAATGTGTACCCCGTACGTACGTATGTGCACACGCACGCTTATGCTAAATAATTTACATAATAATATTTTGACTCCATGCCCAGAATCCTGTCTCTAAGATTTGGGTCTCTAGATGGGAAAGTATTTATTATATTATTCATATGTACCCACTACTCAGGCTTGATATATGCGAACTGCGGACGTATATGTATTCAAGTTGTTTGTGGTTTGGTGAAAGTGAATCTGCTTGGCAAGGCATGGGAATTTGGAAATGTGAAATGTTTACTCTTGGTTCTATTTAGGAGAAAATTGCAATCTTGAGACCATGTTCCTGCTATGCTATCCTGGTTTGTTTGCTCTTCCAGCTCCTTCCACGAATAAATAAGGAAACGAAGCTCCTTGAAGTATTCTTTTCCTAGGCTAGGAATAGAAACCGGAATATTCTGTATTTTTTGTGAATTTTGCGATTATTAAAAAGCTGGTATTGTCCAGCAATGCATAATAAAACATAATGCGAGTCACGGTGAAAGTTACTAACTGGAACTTTCTCCGAGCGTCTCCGTGATGTACAGCATTATTTTATAATTAGTCTCATTTGATGAACAGAATATCTTGAAGCAAATGTGGTCTACCTACGCGATTTTTGCGGCTGCAAAACTTTTATCAAGTTATGCTTTATTTATTAGGTTTAAGATAGCTTAGATTCCAAGTCTAATATAATTGTTATACACTGCACAATATTTGCACGTTTTAAAAATGAAAATTCTGTCTGCCAATATATATTTTGATTTTAGAAAATCATGCAGAAAATCTTAATATACACTATAACTGTAATGTGTACTGAAGTAACCAATGGGTTTGCTGACCGAGATGGATTTCAAAATCTGAATCAATATTTGAAATTTTGAATATTTACCCAGGGTACTCCGTTGCCTAAAGAGAGCTCACTGTAAACAGCAGGGCTGGTGGTTGGTGAAGACTGTATCGGTACTGGTAATGGGTTTTATATAGGATTTTGGAAACGGATCTTGGGTGCTCTTCGTTGGAGGGTCATATTTTGAATGTCTTATATGTACACAAGGTATTGAAGGGTGGTGTATCTCGTTATCCCGTTGGACATCTCTCCAAAAAAAGCTCCTTGAGAGGATGAGAGATTTTTCCGGAGAGGAAATTGATATATCCAAAAGAGTGAAATAGCTTTTTCCTCAGCTCTCCTAAAAAAATTGGAAAAAAAAAGCCCCGAAAGGATGTGAAATGTGAAGAAGTGAATCTCTGCCTGGACTACATGATCGGATTTGCGGGCATTCCGTCTTGGACGCATTGGGAGAATGGCACGGTTTATGGCTTTTCGGCTGAACTAAATATTAAATGCAAATCTAAGGGCAAAATTTTGAAGAATTTCTAAGAATTGAATTGTCCGAGACGAATTGACCAGAAACCTGCCAACGTTACTCAGGAACAGATAGTTTATTTTTTCGTCTAGAAGACTTCGACAAGGCGACTCGCGACATCCTCTCTAAAGTCGAAAACGACAGGGAGCAAATAACTTAGTTTTTTTTACTTGCCTTGTCATTGGCATGGCTTTTCTCAAGTTAGGTGGATTTTATATTCAAACCATTCAAACCCATCTTCTACTAGGCTGGATGCTGGGTTTTGAAAGTTTATTTTCCTGAATCAGCAAAAATTGAAGGACGATATGGGAACATAAAATAGTGACCATACCAGGGACCTGACCAATTTCCAGCAGAATCAACAAATATGCTGGTGCAATATGCCGTATGATTTATTGATATTTCTGAATTTGGGGTTGTGATAGATTTTGTCCGATATAGTTGCCTCCATTCGTCGGCTTCAAGAATTTACTTTTGCTTACTTTTTTTGATAATAAAATCTATAACTATAATATTATATTACAATAAACGTCGCTGCCGGCGGGTCCCGCTCTGAATTTCACATTAATCTAAATCCATTTCTGCAAGCAAAAGGATTCCAAAATCCAATCTGAATATCGGATTCTCCTTCCGTTTTCTCGATGAGATGAATGAACGTGTTCTACTTTTTGGTGACAGTTTATCCTGCATTTATCTTGTACGAGTACATACAGTCAGTAGTAGAGCTGTTTTCAAGTTCCAAAGGCGAAAGGGTTTCTCAAGTGAATTTTCCTTGGGGAGTTTACTTTAGTCCACTTTTCTTCACTGTCCTCTCCGTGTTTGTGTTTGTCTCAGCTTCATTTCCTCGGTGAAACTTGAGCTAAGATAGGGAAGGAGACAGGAGATAAATTCCGAGATGAGAAATATGTTGTGTGTGTATGTAGTTCTATGTGTGATGGAAGGGGGATGGGCTGTTGACTGACTTGGATTTCCCAACAAGTTCCGCACAGTCTTCAGGGATATAATCTCTACTTTTTGTTGAGGCGTTTCTTTTTGCCGAAAATACTACGTGGATTTCCACCAATGCGTATAGATTGGGTATCGGGTCATTTCGTTCTGGACGATTCGTAGTTTGCCTTCGGGCCATATTGAAACCAAAATTGAAATCATGTAACGCGTCATTTGACAAATCCAACTTACTGAACTCTGCTTCGTACAATAAGTAAATGCTGTAATCCATGTAAACACTTAAATAAAGGTCAAATCAAAATCAAATCAAACAATAGTCTAAAACGTGCTATCTGCAGTTTGAATTGTCACCATGCTCCGGAGCTCCAGTTAGTTGATCTGTAACCCCGGAGCTGTACATCGTGCATTGTTACTGAAATATGAAATTTATTCGCTGGCTTTTAAGGTAATTCGAAATGAATTGGGATTCACACCAGATTTCTAATGTTAGCATATGGACACAACCTTTCACAGGTGTACACGTCCAAATCAAAGTAATATTCGTCCAAGTGATAAGCGCAATACGTCGTTGGATAGCCAAAAACCTGGTTAATCAAGGCTGGTCCCTGAGATAAAGGTCTCTTGTATAGGTAGTAAATCATAATGTAAAGAAATTACAGTAGTTTGCAGTTAAGATTTCGCATGAAAATGGCAGCCACGGAAAATATCGTTCACCGGCAACGTCGTATCGCACGCTTCAATTGACCGAATATTACTCGAGTTGGTCGAGTTAACCTGTGACAGGTTGTGTCCATGCGTTAATGGTTACCAATAACTCGGGTGGACTAATGATTTTTATGATCTATAAACAGTATCAAATTGGACATAATACACAATTTCTAAAATTTAATACTAAATAGCAGTCTAGTTATGGTTCCATACATAAGACATCAAAATTGCCCTAGACGAAGCATCCCGTATCCCTGTATTTTATCTGTAAGACATTGATCGTGTCAAGTCAACATTACTCGGCGGAAGGCAAGTCCGGAACGGCATTAGGGCTTGCCCTACTCCACTTCACATCAACTAACGTCGTCCATCCTCCAAATCCCGCACTATCCCAACACTTAAATCAACTTCTTAGCTAGAGCACATACTTACTACTCCAGGGGCTTTTTTCTTTCAACATTCTAGGAAAAAACCGGAACGAACTCCAACTAAAGCTGCTCAAGGTTTCATTGATTTTTTTTTGCTGGGTGAATCTGCACGAGCTGTCGATTCGGATTTCTTTCGATCATCGAATTGCGTAGCGAAATACAGACCACTATTTTAAATTTATGACTAAATTTTTGAAAAATGCAATCAAATTGGAACTAATTGTAAGCCCAAATACAAACGCATTCGCTTTCTCTTCACACGCTGCTGGCGGTTCCAATAATAATCCATGTTGCCCAAAGCCAAGGCAAGTATATTTCGTTATTCGTGGGGTCTCCTCGCTGTATTTCTTATTCCTTTGAAATCCGAAGGCAGCTAGCTCCTATTGATCGGAAGTTTCGGGTGCACAGACAAGTAGAGACTTTTTTGAAGTTTTGTACACACACACACACAAACACGTTATTTCATTCACAGCTCGGTTGGGCTACGAAAGTAGCGGGTAGTCTTCCTATGTATTACGTATTCTGGACTCGTTCCCGAAATCCGCGTGAAGCTGATCTAGTGCAAGCAGGCAGGCAGGGCTGGTTGAGCAGTGTTTGTCTGGTGGATTTCGATGTCGGATGGAATATTAAATAATATAGCATGTTAAATTTTAGACAAATTTAATGTTATTAAGTTACATCAGCTTGTAGATTGGATTGGGTGATACCAAGGTGTGTCCAGTATACAAGGTTTGGCTTTGCTTTCTCGGCTGGTTGTCCGTTGTTCTGTATAGAACG
>JAQFYT010003440.1:0-10748 GCA_034694925.1 Ceratophysella denticulata | reverse complement strand
ATCCAAGTAACGCCTAACCAAATAAATATGTATCTGGAAACTAGCAGCCCATGGAACATGTAAGTGTGCTTCAGGTAAAACACGTGGTATATATTAATTCTGTGGTATCCTAATAGATATTGGATATTGCACAACAAGACATCGATAATTTCAGAGCGATATCTGGTTCCGAATATAACTCGTTTAATATATTTATAATACCGGCATGTAACTTCAATCAAAACCATACTAACAATTCATAATATGTAATTAGGAAAAAAGCTCGATTTCGCGCCTTAAATCTTTGTCGAGTTTTAATCTCGGGGCTCGCGTATGTCATATCTGGCCAGTTCTTGGAAAATGTTAACCCTTCCGCGCACCCTTCTCGCGTAATGATGAACATTCAGGAATCGGACTCTAGAGCGGAGCCCACCTGTTCTGTTACAGATTGAAAAATTAAGTCTTCAACACGTTCAATGGTTGAACAGTTCCCTTGAACAATGCAAGTGATGCTCTTCATTTGAAGCATTTTGCAGATAGCGAAGCATCTCATTGTGTCGGTCGGCAACTATTGTAGTATTGTGTAATGCCCGGTGCAGTCAAGTCAGGTCCAGTAATAAAATATGAAATAGGTTCCGTCATAAAAATCAAGGTTAGCGTCCGTCGAGTCCACTACACCGGTCATCCAATTCCAATCTCATTTCCCAAACCTCTAACAAATTCATTCGTAGGTAATAAACTTCTTAAAGTTCAACTCCATCAGGCAGGCCTAATGTGTAAGGGTTACAGATTACACTATTTTTTTATGATTTTATATATTCCAACTCTTGAATCGTAAAACTCCAAATCGTTTTAGTTTAAAGCAGACACCTTCTCTTCCTACCACCTTATCAAATTGAGAAGCTCGTCCTTTTCCCTACTTGAGTTGAGAGGAGAGATCTTGAAGAAAACAAGTGGTGGTGGATATATATATTTTTTTTTATTACTAATAAAATACTTTTTCGTGCCGTCTCCTCTTCCTAAATACGTATCATTAAATCCATGTTACTTCAGCACATGTCGTAGATTTCCATGGATAGGGACGCGGAGAGACTACGGAATGCTAAGTCAACGAAAAACCGGAAAACCACGTGAAGACGTAATTGTAGTTTCAGTACAACGGCTCCTCGTAAAAATTGGAATATCGTGTTCTTCTTTTTCTGCACGGTAAACTTAATACATAGACTTAGAGTCTACACAGTGCCGTGTACGGTTTACATTACAAATGACGAAGCAAGTAGCAGTGGCAAATACCTAGTAAATTACGAAACTGCATCCAATATCCACACTCATGCAGTTAATCACGAAAAAACCTTGCCTCGCCCAGGTATAACGTTAAATCACAGTACATGAACTTTGCATGTAATAGCTTTTCCTTCAGATTTGCTAGTCTACCCATAACAGGATTCGCACTGATCTAATTGTCTAATTGACACTAATTTGCAGTAATGACATAATAGGGAAATCGCATTACCTATACTGACTACAGCTCAATATAATATTTCTGGGTGTGGTAAGGCACTAAAAAAGGGGTGTTAGATATTTAAATATTTCTGCAAGAGCAGACAGCATGTGGACAAAATTATGAGCCAATTATATGGTATGCACTCATACAATTTCAACCAAAACCGGGTTTCGCAGAGCAGAATAATTGGATCAGCTATAAAATACCAGTATTAAAGTAAATGACAATGTTCGCTTAAATATTCGAGTCCAACATGAAATAATTCACAGGGCACGTTTGCTTAATATGAAGCTTTATTTCACCTAATTCCATGGTTCGGCGAAGAGGCGAGACATGATAATTCCATACAAAGAAACTTAAAATCAGAAATCGACAATTTTTAGCGCTAAACATTGGTGCTCACATCACAAAGATCACAGCGACAGCGACACAAAATGCCCGGTATTTCTTCGCACCACGCAATACATAAGCTTCCAACTTACACTCCCTCTGTTGCTGTCAAGATTTCAAGATCATGGCGTCTTAATCAGCGTAAATGGACTAAATCCTTTTGTTCGCTACAGACGTGACAAGTATTTTAAGCCATCATCTTGCTTCAAATCCTGTGAATGTCCCTTCCCGGGTAATGACAATAACATGAGCTGGAGGTCAATAACAATAACATGGAAAAGCTGCTGAAGATTCCTGTTCACACTTCTCTTAAATACTTAATCCCCAACTCATTCATTCACCCTCTAAAAGCCTAGAATTTTTAAAGTTGTAATCCCAGCTGTAAATTCGAATCGGGCTTACAAGAAAGAGCTCCAGTCAAGTCGTCATGTCCTGGTTGTTGTGAGTGTGAGTGAATGATTTCTGAGTGAGTGAGTTGGACTTACGTTTGAGGCTGATGGACAGGTCATGGTGTCCAGGAGTTCACAGGGGAGTTGAGGTGGTAGGGGTGGAGGGGGGATGTTGAAGTGCGGGGGTGGATCCCCACAGTCGCACTCATCCTCCATTACTTACAACCCAGGCATTGGCGGGCATCTGCAAAAAGAAAAAAACAAGAAAATATATAAGACATTTTTATATACAGAATTAGTCAGGAATGTCCACATGATTTACAACTCCCTTCAACCAGAGCTCAACCCAACCTTAAACTCCTTCGATCAAACCTCTTGATAAAAACTCAAGTGCTTTATAATTCGCTAGCCTGACTTTTTTTTTACTTACTCCTTATGCATAATTTCTCGTTCTAGGGATTCGTGAGCTTTTGACCTCACCAAGTCGACCGTCGTCATTTGGGCTTATCCCAGAATATTTTATTGAAGATATTTTTGAGGTATCCGAACAATTTATTTTAATTTTGAGTACAGAATCGCCAGTATTACTTATGTCAGTTGGACAAACTTTGATGCCTCTAAAATTGTTTTTACGGCCAGAATCAAAAATTGTTTCCTTAGGCGTGAATACTGTTTTACAAGGTATTCTATAAGCGGGCATGGCCACTTTTAGTGCGTTTGGTGCGCCGTACAAAAACATGACACTTTTGAAGTTTACAGTTCAAGTACATTAACATATTCTAAACGAAAGAACACTGTTTTCAAGCCCAGGAATGCCTGGTCCAGTTTACAGAACGGAAATGACCTGAAACCTCAATCCTGGAGCCTACATACATAATAGGCAAATACAAAACAACTTTATTACACGGAACTCGGCTGGTTTTTTGTTGTTGTTGTGTATATCCGCACTCCCTGTCGCTCCGTCTTCAACAACGCTTAGGGAGAACATGTTACTTTAACATCTTCATCTTATGAAGCGATCCTCCAAAAGAAATTACATTATTTATACAAATGTAGTTAGAGAAAAAGAGCCCTGGAGCTCCAACCAAACACAACTCATCTCTCGCTTTCTTGCTGGTTTGGCCGTCTCTCTCAAATGGATTATTATTTAAGTCCTGAAGACGGACTTCCATTATAATTCCGTCAGTACTTGAGGACGCGACGGTGTACGAAAGAGAAAAAAATTACCAAAAAATCCTGAAAAAAAATTACGTAGTTAAAGCTTTAAGCAGAACCCACTGCTGGGCTCATGTAGTCACTGACTTCAACCAAGCACTCTCACAGTTGCATGTCAACAAGATACATTCCTCCACTGACAAAATCTTTCGAGGCAGTAAAGTACTTCTGAGCTCTCTCGAGTGTCACTTTGAGGAGAAGAGTGAAGAAGCCTCCGAAGTAATCTCTTTGGAGAAATACAATAAGGGATGAAAACGAGGAAAAACAGGAGAAAAAAAATAATATGCTCACGTTCAGGGGGAAACAAAGCAAAAAACAACCATAATATTTTTCCATTCTTTTATCGTTTTTCTTTAACAATGATGGGAAGAAGTTGGGCTTTTAAAAAACATTTCCCAGATTTTTAATATACATAACTTATAGACAACCCTTAATTACTTTCGTGTAAAACACAAGAGGGACGAAATGCCAAAAAAACTCTCAAATGATTTTTCAACGACTCTGTGTGGATGGATAATCAGCACAAAAAATAGAGCTTCGAAGCTCTCTTGGCCATAACTCACAATGTGCATTAGTCTCATTGTCTGGAGGGCCCAAATCCCTATTGGCAGACGAGAAAGGGGCAAGAGGTAATGCGACAATTCGAAGAAATTTACTGAAAAAGCCAAAATTCGGAAAAATCGTAATTCGAATTCGTCAATGTAAGATATAATGCAAGGCGAGGCAGTAAATCGAAACGCAATACGCAATGCCATGACTCAACAAAGATCAACCTAAGTACAAAGGTTATCGAGTCCGAGGAATCCAATAAAACAGAAACAATTCGGAAACAAACTGGTTGATTCGGTAAACGGTAACAATTTATTGCCCAATGCAACTATTAAAGTCACAACAAAGAGTTTATCAATATTTTGAAAAAAACCGCTTCGACAGCTCGTTAAGAGTGGGTATACGTTTTAACTGAATT
Organism: Ceratophysella denticulata; assembly: GCA_034694925.1. Classification (NCBI taxonomy): domain Eukaryota; kingdom Metazoa; phylum Arthropoda; class Collembola; order Poduromorpha; family Hypogastruridae; genus Ceratophysella; species Ceratophysella denticulata. The sequence goes on along the minus strand of JAQFYT010003440.1, from coordinate 6,304 downwards.
CTAATTATGGTCTACCATTGTAAACGAAAAGAGTAATCTGTCAAACACCGAATAGTCGCGTTACCCAATCATAGCCTCATTTCCAAAACTATACTCTGTCGTTTCCTGAAGAATCGAAGAGTCATAAAAACCACAGAGTAAAACTGAAGATGAGAAATGACAACTGAACTGAACCAAAGCCAAAATGCAGAATAAACTTACGAAAAATTGAAGCTCAAACGCAGGACAACTCAGCTTGAAAATTATCATGAATAATCAACTGAGCACTCCAGGAGAAAGATTCTAACCCACCAATCTCAATGCAAATCCAACACTCCTGCGGTCAGACGTATTTAAATGTAACAAAAAAAATTCAAAGGCACCCCCCAAAAAAACAGCCTAATTACTACAATTTCCGCAGCTCTCCGCACTCACTCTCATTCTACTAAGAAATAATACCACAGTCACGAATTATAACTCAATCTTCTCTCTCAACTGGTGTCAAATTAATGACGGCGTTAACAGAAAGAAAAATCCAAATAGTAAAATTTGATACGGTTTTCAGCCACAAGAAAAAAGATTTTGACTGAAATACCGCTGACGCTCATGGGACCAGAGAGAATACTGTGTGCGAAACTGACGTGACAATGTGGTCATAAATGTCTGAAATTTTGTCAACTTAAGACTCTGCTCAAGGATTTATTGGGAGACGGATATGGGATGTTGATGTTGACGGAGGCATTACATTTCGACTACACAGGGCTCAGGCTCTAAGTTTGCACAACTTTGTGTGAGTCTACAACGTACAACACATAAATAAATATTTAATATTTACTTATATCAGAGTGAATGGGTGAGTGGTTGGAGAAGAAGATTCCGCGGAGCAGGAACCACTACTTCACCCGTAGAACCCTGAAGCCAAATGTCCTAACTTCCTAATAACGAGACAAGTAAATGACAGTAGGTACATGAAGTGACAGTCAAAGCTTCGACATTTATTTCATTCAACTCAAAGAATTGTCATTTCCAGTCATTAAAATAAATGATTGGAACTCATTGAGTCAGAAGGTAGTTTTCGTAGTAGTGGTCTTGTTCGAGAGCCAGTTTTTCCCAGAACCAATAAAAACCCCTGACACGATGTCTATAGGGACTGAACAAAGGACTCCAAAGGAAAACAAATGAAGACCACCCGGCACAACAATGGGACTTTGGCGTGTTTTAATTTTTTGACTTATTCCAAGAGACCACAACGGAGTGATAGGGCTCGACTCTGACCTAGACCTGAACTCCTTGTCTCCGACAAGTGATATATATTAACTCTTAATCTCGCCTTGTCCACTCTCAGAAATTTTTCTAAATCATTTACTCAAACTCCTCTCCATGTGGTTAAGGTAACCCACAAGGAAAAATCGCTTACCTGTCAATCGACAACTCGAACGCGGTGATTTCGACATTCCTAGCCCACAACCTTCTTGCATTCGTAGCGGCAGAAGGTATCGGGACATATTACTACTGATGGTTCAGTTGAACGAATTCCCAGATTTGAATCGACCAATCGGAGGATTTTTCAGATTTGAATCAGCCAATAGAACGCTTTGGCAAATTATATTGAACCAATCCTAGGTTTTATAAATTTGAATCGACCAAGTGAAAAGTTAGTTAAAATTGAGTAAGCTCCACCTGGGGAGAATATCAAATACGACATTTTTTTTCATATATTTATCGAGCAAAATGACTACATCAAAGTTAATATGACAAGGCCCAAAAGTCCAGAAACCTTTTGTCTTTTGTCCCCCATACAGTTTTATCTCCTACTACTTACCCCCGGTACTTACTACGTCCACTTCCACGCTATTTGTTAATCTTACTCCTTCTTACTGAGGAAAAACCTGATTTTCATTACACGTAATTGTTTGAGAAAATGTGTCAAGTGTGGAAGAAAATTCATAAATCTTATGAAACCCTGGACAAGAGTTACATGTTACATAGGCGAACAAGTCGAAGTTCAATTCTCAAAAATTCCAAAACACTAAAGACCGGCCAAAGGGGTCAGGAGAATCAGAAATCACACACAGTCTTCCCTGGCTAGAATACTAATCTTCCAATCTGACTACAAATCTGGACTTAATGAATACTTATACACCTACGTTAAAGTTACCCATCAATCTCCTTTTTTTATCCAGACCCAGTCCAGTCATATTATATCCTAAATTCTGAAATGAAAGCAAACCAGTACGGCACCAGAAAAGAATGAGATAGATACCAGGGGGAAACACGTGTTGATAAAGAATGGACGAAAATGTCTTAACAGATGAAGATGAAGTTTTTTCTTTCTGTATTTTTGGGTTTGAGGGGAGAAGAAAAAAATGAAGAGAAATGTTGCATTACATTACTCATGGTTTCAAGCCACATCTCCTCTTTACACATCAGGTAACATTGCATATAATTTAGGAGATTTTTTTCTCTCTTTTTCTTCTTCTTGAGCCCAGGTTCGCTCTTCAGGAGAGGATCAGGATGAGCATCACTACAGTTACAAGGCAGACACAGACACATTCTTAGAGGAATTTTTGTATAGGGATCTGCCTTGGATCTTTCCCATCTCCTTCCGAGGTCCACAGGGAGATTGGCTGGGAAGGGAAACCAAACCAGGCATCTTTCTGCTAACATGTTTCAAGAGTCACGCCAAAATTACTCGGTCGATAAGACATAAGCAATACTGGGGTTCATAGCAGATTCTGGAACTCCTCGTCGTCGCGATAAGCTTGCGGAACATACCCGTTCTGGAAAATGGACTTTTCCTCAATGATGCAACTATAACAACACAACACCCGTTTTTAAGGGCAAATGCGAATAGTTTCCTCTAATTCCAAAGTTTCTCACTTGCTACGGCTATGAACATTCTTGCTTAGAACTTAACGCATGGAGTCTTGGTTTAAGTATTTGTGTCCAGTTAAGCATGTTTAGGTATGCCAGTATTTAAAGTCCCGAAAAAGCAAGAAACTAAATTACCGATAATTCAAGTCTGGAAGATTCGAAACTATGAATCGTATTAAAACCCAGTTTAGTTTAACGTTTTAGTTTGATTGCATTGACCAATACAGTGGGTTTTGCTGACCGATGGTATTTGACATGTAATCAGATTCCTTCAACTCCGTGTATCCTCTCTCCTGCAAGAACTGTAGAAGTGACTGGGTGAACGGCATAACATAACTCAATTATCTTCTCATGGTCATAAAAAGTGTCCTAGCCCGGTCACGTTCAAGTGATTCGATCAGCACCACCAAGAAAATGAAATGAAAGGGAACAACAAAACGACGGAGGACCCATAACAAACAAGACAACGAGTTGGACAGTGATAGAGAAGATGAGGCTTTTTCTTGTGGTCGAGGCAAAAACAAAAAAAAATAACTAACTAAAGAAGACAAGGCAGGTTCCGATAAATACCTCATCTGATGTTTCTTCGGAGAAGAAGAGGATGAGGTTGTTGTCGTAGACGACGACGCTTCCTTTTTCCTTCCATATGAGCAGGAATTCAATATGAATACACAATTAAAGCCATCTGCCACTTAAGAGCAAAAGGCCTAATACCCTTCTCTTGTCGTCGAGTCTTCTTCCTTTTCAAAAAAACTTTTTCAAAGGGTCTCAGGTCTCACCTTGCGTTGGCGTTCCGTTCTTCTATTTATATTTTCTATGTATTCGAGTCGTTTGGCTAAGGAAAGAAATTCCTGGAGAAATCCACAGTGTTCAATGTCAGCTTCTCCTTTTCTTTATTTCCCTTCATTCATTCCCCATTTTTCTCTAATTAGTCAGATCTTTTCTCCTTAATTACTGTCAGCTGCATTATTCAACAAATACCTCTCTTGCCTAATAATGTCTCTTACGTACTGAGCTATAATCCCAATATAAAGGCTTTCCAGTTTCAAACCGCGGAAGATAATACCTGCGTGGGCACAATTAATGCAGGAAGCATGTATCCGACTACCGTACACGTTGCCATCTGCGATCTGCGTTCAATTTATTTAACCGGTAAATGGCACAAAAGCCAGGTTAATTACTCGTAATCGTAAGAATACCAGACCTGCACTTCAAGTAGACCGCCGCTTCACATACATGCAGATTAAGTTAAAATGTTAAATCATCGAGCTGGCATTAATTTGGGTTAATATTTAATCGAAAATTGGCCCATAAGATTTTAGTTGGAAATGCATGCTAATAGTATACAGATATACCCGGAGAAAGTAGGTAAGCGACAAATGGAGAATCGTGTTGTTTTAAACGGGTGTGTTGAATTTGCTATTTTAAATTGGTTTTTGCCATTCAAACGGAAAGTACGACGGACTTGCAGAAGTTACAAAAGTTTAAATACCGTATTCTGCTGTGAGTTCAAAAAATATTTATCCATTCTTTCCACATTCGATCGTCTCTTTGCACAATTTTCTCCTTTCCGTTCTGTGTTCTCATTTCTCTAACATATCTATTGCCAATTGCCATTGCATTGTAAGTTACAGGTTAAACTTTTCATACGAGCACGCACCATAGTATCTACGTATGAAGTATGAATGTCTACGCCCAGCTGTGTGCCTTTGACTGGTGTTCTTCGTTTTGAAGCTTGAGTTTTGAAACTTTCTCCATTCGTCATAGACCTAATATTTTGTCGATAAAATTAATCCTTGTCACCTCATCTCCCCGTACTATCATTTCTACACTCCCACTGCAATTATAGGCTCTCCTCGCAACAACCATTACTTCCCCTTCGCTCTCAAGTCGTTTTGTCAACTTTCCCCCATTCCACATATCATAACATAACATACCTCTACATAATGCTATGTTCCATCCATGTTCCCTGTACTGTAACACTTTTCCCAAGTTCTTTTTTATAGATTCCGAAAAACGGAATCCACTCCAACTTTAATACTTGTTTTGCCCAGCACGTTACCCACTACTCGTACTGTATAATATAAGTCGGAGCATGTACAGTGTACGTGTATAGACAAGAGACTATTTCCCCAACGTCCGTGTTATACACCTCGTTAGCCCCTTCCGTCAATTCCGAGTCAATTCCAAATATTTTCAACACTGAGCCTCAGTCCTTGTCAGTATCCGTCCATTCGGATGACTGACGTTATCGGGATCTTAGACCAGAGCTAGGCCTTATATGGGAAATTCCTCCATCTTATTACGACCTCACTCGGAATTCCAGGTCGTTTCGGGCTTGTCAACTCAACTGCTGTCTTTTAGGGACGAACACATACTTCATTGGCAACATTTATAACATAGCCAATCATTAGTCATTGTTGACAATTGACGTTATCATGAGAATTAATATAAATGCAAGACTATCGGACGTTGGCTTAATGTTAATTGCAAAGTTGAACCGACCAATGCGGATGTGGATGCTCATAGCTGTGCTTAAAATAATGCGTTCTGCGATGGCAGATGTCAATACCGCTAGATCAAAAACTAACTCCGTGAAATTGACAAGGTCGAATTGACCGCGCTCTGGGACCCGCATATAAAGGGAAATGATGCAGGTGCGGATGCACCACGCCGAGAAAAAGCCATATGTAGATTTGTCTTCAAGTGCGAGGAGTACATGAGTTGTGAGCTGACTCCTACGACACGAGAAGATGGTTATAGACAGGATCTCGGGGTATTTGGAAGGAATTGAGTCCTAAACGAAGCCAGACTTTGAGTAATAAAGACACGGACCCATCTCTACAGAGTCATTAATTTTCCCTTCACAAGAAGGAGAAAAAGGAAAAAATATAGATTGAGAAAATTATCGAGTCTAATCGCAGTCCCTCTCTTCCTCACGTCTACTGTTCTTACTCCGCCTAATAATACGCCAACGAGATAATATAGTCATTTATTACCATCAAGTGTGTATCCCCTATTACCTGCCACGGAATTGAACAATGAGAATACAAAAAATTCCGGTGAGTAGGGAGGGACGACTCATGCTACACTACCTGAGCAAACAGAAATTGAAGTACAAATTATACACAGAGTCAAGTATAACACGGTAGTTCAAGTTGAACCAATCCCGTACACGGCTCCAAGACAATGTAACTCTCGGTGGTTCATGTTGATGTACTACTCCCAAACTGTCAGCACATCAATGCGTGGCAAACAATAACGTCCATGTCCATCCCATGGCAGAAAAATAACTACTGCCTGACAGCAGCTTGAGACTTGAGACCAGCACGGTCGTAAGATTTTGTAAGTTTAGACTGAATTTTTAAAACTTATAGTAGTAGTAGTAGTGGTTTTATTTGATGTGGCTTTCGCCCAATCAACTTAGCTTGTTCAACTTATTACATTCAAA
>JAQFYT010003439.1:0-10748 GCA_034694925.1 Ceratophysella denticulata | reverse complement strand
ATTGCGACAAAGACTTGAGACGTTGACAATTGTAGTGGATGATGTACAAGACGCCAATTTTTGCTTGAGAATGTTCATGGGTAAGTAAAGAGAATTTCAACTAAATATTTAAGCTATGCAACCGACAACGTCAACCCAGCATTTTAAAAATATTAATTCCGATTTGAAATATATAGGTCCGGTTTCAGTACTCCGCGGGTTAAAGATTGAAATCACTTCCAAAGTCACAGTGCAAAATGAGGCCTTCCAAAAATTTTCTCCCATTTTGTCCGAAAGCATCAACTTCTGTAAAGCGACACTCAAACAGCTAGTGTTATCAGTGCCTCAGCAGTACTCCAAACTGATAACTGCTGTATTAGATTCTCGTCGTACCTCACAGAAACTAAGACTGGCCACATTTCAATGGAACATCTTAGGATCCACGGAGACTGAATTCACACTCCCGTCCGATGAAGCAAACAAATTGTTGGAATTCTTAAAAAATCAAAAAGAATTGAAGGACATTTCATTTCCGATAGATGGAAGCTCGGGGCAGGTATCTCCGCAAATCCTGGACTCCCTGTCACCAAATCTTGTTGAATTTAAATCAAAAGGCAACCTTTTAACTGCCGCAATGCTTGAGAAGTTCTCCAACTTGAAAACACTACATTGCAAGTTTGTACACTCGAGCGACTTATCCACAGCTGTTGCCAACAAGATTTACCCTGAGTTGAGACAACTTGATATATGGGGTGTCTCGACGGGATCAGACATGGTCACCATCATTGCTCGAGCCTTTCCGAACCTGACAAGTCTCTACATTAGACCGAATATTGCAGGTGCTCAACATTCTTATGCAGGAAATATTAATCAAGATCTGCAAATCATTATCCAGAATTTGATTAATCTACGGAAACTTATCTTGGGCTACTGTGATGGTTTAACTGATTTCGGCATTGCTGGAGTTTTGGAAGAAGACTCCTTGCAACTAATGAACACGAAGGGTATTTACATGAAGCAGAATCTTTCTCAATTTGGGATTTCCAGAAAGAGCCTACCACTCTCCTCACTGAAATGTAAGTTGTGTTGTGTGCCTTATCGATTCAGTTCGTTAGCCCTATTCATTGACGCATTCATAATACGTAGTCGCATTCAACAGTGAATTACAAATGATGATGTAGGAAATATAATGTTGATGGTTGACTTGGTTGGGTTATGAGTTTCCAGCGTTATCGTGCCCAGACTACACACATTCATACTTCCTGTTTGCTCTATATTCCTGTAATTTTACACTTGATCGTACATATTATTTTTTGCCTCCCTTTAGCCCTGAATACAGTTTATCTATATGGAAGAAGTACAAAAATTACGGATGTTGGAATCCACTATGGTCTTGGATTCAAGGATTTACGAGAATTAGGCATCGTGGGTGGAGCACAGGTGAGCAAAATGTTTGAATGAATCGGGTGTCGGGTCGGTCCAGTAAAATACTTAAATGCAATTCAATAATTTCAGATATATATTCATTTTCACAGATGAGCGATTGGGGTTTAGTTGAATTGGGAATCCTGAATCCAAATTTACAGCGTATCAATATTTTTTCGGAATCAACGGATATGACTGGTCGTGGGTTGCGGATGCTTAAACAGAAGTTGTTTAGAATTACTGACAGAAATATTTTGTTGAAAATTGGCTTGGCGCCACCAACGCCTGAACTCCTCGACTAGAACCTATTCAGTGGTGTGATAATTCGGAACACGGTGCATTAGTCCTGGATTTAATTCTAAACGGTTTAGATACATAACTGACTCGTTATTTGTGAAAATCGCAGCTATGGCGCAAGATTTTATTCAATAGAATGAAATGTTTTGTTACAAATAGAATTATATTTAATAATGTTTAGTTTAAGTACTAGTACACACTAACAACTAACACGCACACACAAGCTGCTCGTAATCAAATGATTGACACATTAATGACATCTCCAACTTTAATAAAATGACGAATTGCTCCGCTTAGTATGTAAATGGTTTCACGCACATTTTATCTGAATAACCACACTATTGTCATTATTGCGTTCTAGGCTTCGTAATTTTCTTTTCGGCCTATTTCAGGGAATTTCAAGTTTCCCTCACTTTATATGTGGACATGCATTCACTGGTAGGCCGAGCTTCATCGAAGACCTAACAACCAAACTAGAATTTATCAACTTGCGGGCTTTTAGGAAATCCTAACCTAACCCTATTAGAATGAGTCTCAGATGCTGGCGTGGAAATAGGCAGAAAAGAAATTAGGCTTCCGGGCTCGGCTAGTAATCCCAATTCCCAATACCAAACAATCCCTTCCCTGGAATTTTGGAGTTTCGAGTGCAGTTAACTCAATTATTCTCTTAAATACGCACGTATTCAAGCATAGAAATCATCGCGCCATTTCTTGACCACACCCTCGTACTTTCCCCAAAACAGTACGAAATCGCGTACTTTTGACTTTCAAAATGTACGCTGTGAAAGTAGGCCACCTTGGTATACCCCTAGTATAAGAATTGCACTAGCAATACTTCCAATTCTTTCCATAAAATGGGCGACATTTTTTCGGACAAGGCTGTAAATCCGACGAGCTGCCCGTATGCCTCCATCCAATCATTTCTCCGCCGTTTCGTTGAATGGGAAAGGGCAGCGTTAGGTTGTCCTTAAATTTTCTGCATAGATAACTGTCATGAGCCATTATGATGGAATAGTAGTGCCCGTAGATATGTTTGGTCACTATTTTTTGGTCCCATACTTTGATCTGTTTAAGCCTAGATGCCTGGTAAAACCAATAAAAGCATTAGTCTCAGAATTTTTTTGTTCCTGAAACTTAACAGAAAACACAGTTACTGTAATGAGTTTCAGTTGCAATTCTTGACTTCGAACAGGACCCAGTAAATAATTCTTAGCTCCCCACATTCCGCCAAGCATTCCAACTTTGTGTCCAGGATGATCTCGCATTGAATGAAATGTAAAATTCGATGCTTCCCATTCCGCAACAGCGAACCTTTCACGCAGCGTCGCCTGGCTGTCCAAATCACGGCTCAGAAAAATGTCCACTGTCGGGTCGCCCATTGGTAAAAATCTCCAAGCACGCGGATTCATGCTACTTATATCTCCTGTTATAAATAACCAACGATTTGTTTTATTATATGTTCTTGAAGCTACTTGCAATTCTAATTCGAAATGTTTCGAAATTACAAAGTACCTACCCATTTTGGGGATATTCTCAATATTGCACCAAAAGACGAATTCATACTTGCAAATTAGTCGACATGACTCTGGACCGTTGGCTGTAACGTTTGAGTAAATCCTGACAAACCATCCCGGGAATAGTATTCGAATTTCAACGAATAGGACATCAATCACGTCATGGAACAAAGTAAAGTCTATAGCTTTATTGATGTAAAGAGAGTAAGCGATGATCTTTTGTCCCCGGCCAAAATCGGTCGCTTCTTCGCTGCACGTGGAAATAGGCTTCGTCTTTTTTCTGTGTACATTTATAACAATCATTTGTTTTCAATATGGCAATCAAATCAATTAGTCAATAAGCACATTATACAGCTGTTCAATTGAGCAACTCTTTCCCAAGAATATTTAGAAAACAAACTTGACAAATAAACTTAACCAATATTTTCCAAAGTATCAATCGAAAATATGTTCAATTAAAGGTCATAGTTATACAATGATTGGATAGAAGAAACTACCTAGTTATCATACTCGAACATGAATCGATCTAATCGTAACTCAGGAGCACATTACTGTGTTATTTTTACAGGAATTTAGGAGTTTACACTTGATCAATTCACTTACGTAGTTTCATTTATAATTGTGTTACTTCGATTTTCCTCACGTTTGAGTTCGTATTGACCTTGACATCGACAAGATTTTCGTGGATAACCGGGAATGTTGGAGTGGGAAGAAATTCTACTTGATTTCAATCGTCCAGCCTCAAATTCAGTTAATTTGAGATTAGTAGCAGAAGCTAAGAATAATTAATTAGAAATTCCGTCAACGAATCGGTAAATTATGGATTAGGATTCGTGGCGTGTCAATCTATTAAGACAATATCAGCTTCAATTAAATTCTTTAGCCGTATTGAAAGAATTTAAGCTTAAATAACTGGGCCAGCTATCCAATCAAACGCATCAAATGTGCAAAAGCTGTAATTGTATTCAATACTCCTTTACCTTTATTCGGATTGCCTGATTCGAAGTCAAGATCAGCGTTTTCTCTATTCGTATACAATAACCAAAAACACAAAATCACTGAAACAAGCCAAACACAGTAGAAAATTAGATTTTTTGAACCTAAAACCTTTTTCAGCATTATCTAAGACGCTGTTCTTGTGCTCAAACCTGGCCTCACTTTATTAACATCAATTTTTTCCACTTTTTTATGGAATTTAAACAAAAAAAAACGACTGAATCAATAAATGCAAGCTTCTTTAAACTATACAGAATTCACTGCGTGACAGAATTCCTCGCATGGTGTCATCGGTTTCTGTTCAAATTATTGCCTATGCGTTCTTAGAACTATACCTGTTACATATTACGTATTTTTTGCAAGCAGATGAACCTCTCAACGAACATAGGGATCATATATAGTACATACATTTGTACATATTTAATAGAGTACCTATCCTTTTTTAACCAAATCGGCTTTACTTGTGAATGTGGATAACTTACATAAAATCATCCATGTGTGACCTCCTCTGTTTCAAGTAAAAAAATATGAGCTCCTAAGTCGGTGATCAGAGATTGAACCGAAGAAGGAAGCTCAATCCCAACGAGAACGAGGCAATAAATCCGAAGGAATAACAAGCACTGAACTCCTACATTAGGTATTTTACTGTATAAGCGTGTATATCTTGATTGAACACAGTTATCGACTTATTGCCAATCTATGGTGCATGGATAACGAAACGAGATCCTTATTTCAATACAAGCTTGCATTGCTTTGTATCTCTTCGGATTTCTGAAAGTTATTTTATTCAATTAGCATAAGTAGATTAACTTCACCGTGGTTTTTGTTGTCACTTTCGACCAATCTTCTTTCTTTTTTCCTAACGGATGAGTATTGCTCATATTCGGAGCCGAATATAATATCTAATATAATATATATAAAAAATATTTTCGGAATTCGATAGTCAATTTTCAAAAAATCATATCTCAAGTTTAAAGCGAAATTTCGAAAAAATAGAAATGCTACAATGCTTCTGATTGTATGCCCAATTACGTAAAAAATCACGACCCTTGTACGACAAACTTTGCATTTCACGTCTGAGTTGAGAAATTTCCACCCAGAAGCATGTAAGTAAATTATATTTTTTTAGTGGCATACTATTTTTAATTTTTCAAATTAATCGGCCGGTCGATTACGGGATTTACTGGCGTTTTTTGTCGATTATTCGGCGTTTTACCGAATATTCAGCTTCCAAATCCTTACGTATCATCGGCCGATTTTAAGGAAAATCCTAATCGGTGCATCTCTAGGATTTTGTATGTTGCTTTCTCTGACCTGAAAGCGTGGCGTACAATGATATTTGCATTTTTTTTGAAAAAGTTGTGCGTCCAAAATTTTTTAAAGCGTACTGTTTTTGCTTTCAATTGAAGGGGTTACTTAAATTTTTTCCTTATGTGACCTTTCTAACGGTTTTTGCAAGAACCATGCGTTTATCATCGCGCACCGAGTTTGCATACAAACAAGCACATCTTTGATTAGATCTTGCATTTTTGACCAGAAGGTCTTATGTGATGACCCATACCGTCTGTCTGTCTGTCTGTTTACAATTCTCAGTCTTAAATAAGTAAGAGATGGTAGCAAAAACCCTGATCGATGAAAAAGTTACCAAGTAGAATTTTTTATAAAACAAATAGTCAGAAAATGAAATAAAGCAAAATTCACATTCATTATCGTAAGAAATACAGCCAAGTTAAACCCGTTGGAAAGCCATATTGGCACTCCGAAAAGAAACACATGGAAGCGCATAAGGTTCTAAAAAAACATCAAATTTTCAGGCATATTGTTAAAACAAATATGCGCTTCATTATTGTTTCACCACACAAGGATTGAGCTGCCATACCGGAAACAGACAGAGATGAATAGACTACAGCAATGGTCATCTCATCCCAGTAAAGTAAACCCTTCTGGTCTAAAAACCTGAGGTATGGTGTATGGCGGCCAGCCGGCCCCTACCCTTGCCTTTTGCCATTCCCAACTCCAACCCCTTGTACATAAAATAAACTTGGATTGTGTATTGCTCTTATACGGTAGAAAAACAATTATTTCGAACAGCCTCCAGCCCAGGCAAGGAACAAAGTAGGAAGTTACATCCCTCCTGTACAATAATTATAATTATGTGTTGTGGATCTGTATTAGTATTAAAAATATAATGCAAACAATGACGTAGTTAATTTTACAATCGACTATCGTCTGAGAATGTTTGAGAATTTTTAATGCCGTGTTGTGTATGTGAATCATGTAATTTGTGTAATTAATAAGGTCTATTGTGTGGAAGCCTGAATAAAGGGTTGTATATAAAAAAAAAAAAAAAAAAAAACTTATAATAATTGTATAGGAATTGAGCCGCAAAAGTGTTGGAAATGCGATCTTCAGATTTAAGAACACTTTATTTATTTCCTAAATCTCATGCAAAACCATCCATAAAAATCGAAGAACGGACTAACCTAATTAGGATTTAATGTGTTTTTAAAACCATACACAAAATTTTTTTAAATATCTGGAGTTGAGTATTGGAACAATGGATTTTACAAAAATTCAAGATAAATTCGATGTTATTTGATTAAACGAAATTTTTAGCGGCTATCGTATCGAACTCACAATTTAATTTAACGTCTCAGTACTTTTCCAGATAAAAATATGTTGCGTTGAAATTTGAAATTGAAATTAAATATACGTTTTTCAATACATCTTCGAATATTCGAATATTTTGTAACCCAATAACGCCTTATATTTTCCTCTGAAATATGTAATTGGTATAAAATCCTTATTTAAAACCAAAAAGATCGCATTTTCCTGCGCGTTTGTTCCTTTCACTGTTAACTGTTACAACTGGTTATAATATAATAACCCAGTTTCAATTTTCAACACATTGCAGGGCAGAAGCCAATTTGTGATCCAAAATCCAAAAGATATCCTGGTACTCGATAAAATATACCTCGCCTAATACACCCTACGATTTTTAATCCTAAATCCTAATCCTTCCAAAAGTGTAGCGTACGTAGGTACGTACGTCCATATATGTATAGTTTGGAAAATCCAATTTGAGATGACATAAGCCTGGAAATACATGGTTTTGAGGCTCTAGGGGCCTTGGAAGAAGTGCCATTCATTGTTGTTTAGTATGTTCGTGTTCGTAGGATTTTTGGAGGGCTGGGCCCTTAAAACGCCCCTTATTCCCTTATCTCCCATCATCTGTCTCGTCATCCTCGTCCAACATCCGACCCATGGCCCCTACGGAATCAATCCTACAGCGTCACACCAGACGCCTATCTGTCCGCGTGTATCCATCCTGTGATCCGTCCATATGCACTAAACTAAACAGTAAAACTTAATTTGATTTAGGTCCACTTGGACTGGACACTGTTGTGTTGAGAATGAGTCACACTGACCCTTTTGAGATACGTTATATCTCTATTTGCAGAAAAATATCCCGTTTGTCATTGATTGTTCAGATCGGGTTTTTTGCTTTTACCAGATGCTTCGGTCATAGACCGGAAAAACTTGTCAAAATATCTATCAAATTTTCCGAAATTCAAGAAAATTTGATTTTTTCGTCTCGCTAATGAGCATTAATGAAATCGAGACTAAATTGACAAAACAGTAAGGTTTATAAAAATGCGCAATGACAAAATTACCCGAAATTCAACAGCTACCCAGATAGCATCATCAAACCTTCGTGAGTACCATACATGTACATTTAATTCCAAAATTTGAAAATATAAACTGGCTAAACAACGACCATAAATTTCTAGAAATTGCTGCGACTTTTCATCGCTGTAGAGCTGTTGAAAGTTGAAATCATATGGCTATATTGACCCTTGACCCTCAAGAAAATATTATATAATTTTCTTCAAAATCTATAATAATATTTAATGACCCAAAATTCAAGAAAATACTAAAAACACTGCACTGTGAGAATATGACTTTTCATCGCTGTAACGCTATTGAAGTCGAGGTTAAATTGACCCTGCGGAAAATAATGATCCATTACCAACTTCCGGGCTCATAATTCCTAATCGGGGAAGTAAGGCGTGTCAACTCAAGAAATAACTATGTACTAGTATGAAAATGCTCTGATAGCATGAACATGAAAATGCCCTGTTATAAAGTTATACAGTACAGCTACCTACAGAAATCCTGGGAGTGACTGAGTACAAAGTGCTGGGAAATGGGAAGTGAAGTAATGATTATTATACCTGAATGTGAAATGAATCGATATTCTGATTCCAAACAAACTTGAAGGCCCAGAGCTAACAAAACATATAAGAACGTATTGAACCTTCCGGACTACTGTGAACAAGTTGGTATTTCCGTTTCTTGAGAAACACGAGAGCATTATGGTCTTATATACGCATACAAATTTATATTAGACTTTTCTCTCCATCGTCACAATCAGATCGTACATCTTGATACACTGGAATGGGGACAGGGGAGTCGTAAATAATTTAAAATTAATCCTGACATGAAACGCACACGTGCCGAGACTTGGAAATATACCTATATGTGTTACGGTAGGTATATTTGAATTTGTGTATCAATTTAGCTGTAACACAATCATACATAGGTATTCCATACGGTAGATTGTAAGTAATATTTCTACAGCATAAAATATAACGTACCAGAGGTAAGTATCGAATTGGTTATACGGCTAATGTAGACCGAATGACTGGAAAGACTGCATTACATCACAAATTATAATGGAAGGGACTGATGGGAATGTCGTATGTCCATCAAAAATTCGGCTGGAACACGCGACAGGCTTCATGATATGATGACATAATACATATTACGTACTTATCTGACTTTATATTGTACTATACTGCATAGCAATTGAAAGCTTAGCCTCTGGACTATGGAATAAATGTCACCTTAACTTTGACGGGTCAACCTCTTCTCATGCGACGATGAGGGAGTAATGAAATAATTTGTATGTATGTGAGTGTATAACTTTGCGCACCAGTCAGTCTAATAGGTAAAATGATAGATTCAAAATTTCACATAATTTTGACGACGCTCAAAATAGATACATTTGTGAGTTAATTTAAGTGTATTCCAGTGCTGTTGCAAGTTCATCTTGAAGATTCCACTTGAAACCGAAGCCATGAATAATGCTTAGAATTAAAGTACTGATTTAAGTGTACTGTATGCCTCAATGTGTACTTAATTATTTTAACAATAGAATAAAACCGCTTCTTACCTTAAAGACATGGCTAATTGAACGATCCTTGTCCAGTCCAAGCGATAACCACGCCACGCTCACGCTTTAAGAAATGACTACGAATGACACTAATGTAGTCACTGTCACTAGTTCACCGATATTCACACAACAAACGATTAATCAGTAATATTGATAAATATTTGCAGCAATATTGCAAGAAGAATGTGAAACGCGTTAGATTAGCGCACAAATTCACAAGTTTTTGCTTTAGGTGAGCTGGGCCAGTATATTAAACAATTTTTCGTCGAATATCGATGTAATATTAACCCAAAACTGCAGAAAAACTAACAGATTTTGCATCACCAAATTCAGTTCTGAAAATCCTAAATCCAGATACTCCAAACGAATTATCTTGACAACACAGAACCGTGACGGTCTTTGAACCTGACACTATGAGCCAAGACTGGTGGTGGGAGAAGAAAGCGGAGAAAACTTGACTTTGACTGTCGCTTGTATGAAAGCACTGTAAAGATATATGTATATGTACATACCCATACGTACCCTACAAAGTATGTGTGTTTCTTCCCACTTTCTTTACAGAGTCGGCTCCATTCTGGCTCCAGCCTGGGCTTTCCCCATACTACCGTATAGGACGATACATGGAGCTTCATAAGCTTCAATTTTCGTCTGTAGTAAAAGTTGTGCCACACACACGCTACTGGCCTGCCTTTCTCTATGTGCTTTTCCAAGTACTATGTCACATAGTGAGGCTCTAAGAAATATTCGGGGACTATATTGTACAGAGTAGTACATGGGAAATACCCGGATTCGGCTTTCGGCTTTCCCGACCTATTATACTGTACTGGAGAGTCCATGTACAGAAGCACCGACCGTGTCCTCTAGATGCAACTCCAATCCAGGCTAGCTACTACTACTGGAGCCCGAGTATTGATTTCTATCGAGTTGTATGGGACGTAGGAAATTCGGTAAATGGTCAATGCACTTTCTTCCATGATGAGCGATAAGTTTTACGGTATGCATGTACTGGGTAGGTACTGTAAAAAATGTACTTTCGCGCATAAGAGTTATTACAGTCGTACTGATATGATATGATACTGATTTGATTACGTAATACTATATGGTCTACGCGATTTCCGCTGCCCTATAACTGGTTAGGTTAGATTCCAAAGAGTCAAGCAGAGATTAGTTCAGTAGTCCAACACTAGGTATGTATTGCCAAGTATAACCTTAAGGGTCTTTCTCACGTTGTTTGGTCCTCATGCTGATTACACGTAAAACCCGAATTAACTCTCTTCCGTTAATACTAACCGTAGAGACTT
>JAQFYT010003438.1:0-10750 GCA_034694925.1 Ceratophysella denticulata | reverse complement strand
AGTCTGACATGTTGATTTACCTTGTCTTCCAACACGGGAGGAAGACAGGAGATAAATTAATAAAAGGTATTTAAATTCCCTTTTATCAATTCCTTCCCGACGTCCAGGGAACTGGGGATCAGCGAGTTGAGGCAGGAGTTCCCCTGAGAACCCTCCGCGTCTTCATCAACAGCACTCGATCAAGTGAGTCTACAAGAAACAGAACAGAATATTAGTACTGGATTATTGTCAACTCCCTTGGCTCATATCGGGCTAAATATTTACAAGCCAAAATGTGATTGTCATGACAGGTAATAACGTGACAGGTAAGGGCTAATTTTAGGAATACCAGAGATAGCACGATTTGCGGTTAATGGTGGCTCGATAATTTTGGAACTAGTGCAACTTGGTAATCGAAATTAACACTATTCTAATGCATGATTAATATTGCTACGTGTATTTGTGTAAGTAACTTTAGTCATTTATCCTTCTCAGAATACAATTAATACGAACCAGTGAGAACTGCCAAACTATAAACATTTCCTATTATACCCTAGTATTGGATATGACATTATGTAAACGACTATCAACGAGTTTGATGCGTGTTAGCCTGTGAATAACGAGCAAACTCAAAAGACCGAGGCGTACTAGACCTAGAATTACTTTAGGTTACAACGTATTCATCCTTCCGTTTCCGTGATTGACGTTATGCATAATGGTTCCGCCGTAGCATGTGCTGGAATTATCCAATGCGGATAGGGCGACACAAAGTAGAGCCGTGCTTAATCTAAATATGCAAGACAGAACGAGCCCATGAGGGTATTTGCCAAGAATCTAATGAAAGAAAACCGCAGAAGGGTACAGTTAGCTAGCTCGTCTAATGCAAAGGTTTTTCATTTGAATTGGAAGGATTTACACTCGCCAAACATGAATAACAACAGTCTTTCATAGCTGGAGCATGGGACTGTAAACAAACATCAAAGTCGTCTCTTCGCACCGTTTGTTTCGAGACGTATTTAGTACAGTTTTCAAATTCAAATGTATCATCCGGGTTTACTCTTTTAGTCTCTATGTTAACTGGCCTTGCTCAAATTTGGCAAAGACTCATCCGCATCACAGCAATATAATCACAAACTATCTCTCAAAAGTTATCACTGACATGAGTTCGAGGATATTATAGTCTGTTAGTGTCATAGTCATATTTAGATTAGAAATGAAAATCCCCACTTTTGAATCCCCGGTTTTATTAGTATGTACTAACATTATAATTAGTCAAGTTGTCTTTATTGAGAACATAGAACGTCCGAACGTTCTGTAGAATCGAGATCGCATATATATAAAACACATGTTCGTAGTTAGAGCCTCACACACATATCTGTATACATTCGTACATAAAGTGCAATTTTTACTGATACAGTGCATATCCTCACCTTGTTCCTTGTTTATCCTTATCATAACACGTGTACTCCATATCTCATTCTAGATTGATTCAATCCCCTAAAATTTATTGGCTGGGCTACAAGGAATTCTTATAAGCTGCGTCATGGCTATTTCATGTTCCGCGTAATAAAGCAAGTGCCGGCTACAGAAAATAGGGTAACTGTAGGATGATTGACGCCAGGCTCTCGGGCCGGTGTAGTATGTGTAGTGTAAAATTATATCTGGGCTAAATAACGCTGCCTTGCATTTCTCCGCATCATCAACTCTGGATTGAACAGATATATCCAGAAGGGATGGTATGTTGGTGAGCCATGTCAGGATGTAATTTCATGGTGTAAACCCCAGAAGAAGTCAAGAAAACTTAGGCTTAGTACCTACCACCGTATAAAACCATGTCCACTCAAATCCAAGTCTTACACCGGAAATGCAAGTTTGTTGTTTAGTTGAAGATCTAGTTTCCGAAACGCGGGCTAATTGCTAATCTTAAACTTTGACTCTATCCAGGAAGTAAAGTATTCAGGAGATTTGCCTTTTTCGGCACTTGTAGATCTAAGGAACTGACGTCAAAAAGTCAGACAGAAGTCAAATAGGTAGGCATTAAAACTGAACATGAAGAAAGCAACGCAGCAGGTAGCATAGACCAGGACAACACGGAGAAACACAAACCACTTCATCTCTCTCATATGCTACCAAATTAACTTTCACTAAATATATTCCATTCTCCTTCGTTTTGCTCCTAAAAGCCTATGGGAACGGAATACGATTAGACTAACATCCATTTTCCTAATTCTATTTACTTACTTCCCTAAAACGGAACAAGGTAAAAAAAATTCCCGATCCGTCCAACGAGCTGTTGTGTTGTAGATATAAATGCATAGCTTCTTTATCGAGAGCACTCTCGTGACTCGTCTAACGATTCAACTTGAGTGCAGGTCATCGAAGTACTGTCAATTGCGTCTCTATAGTTGTTCCCTGTTCCGCCGAAAGTAAAATAAATAATATACAAACAAGGAATGTTGCGAATAATCACAGTGCAGAAAACATCTAGCTGCAACAAAGCATAATACCAAAAAATAGAGAGACACAAAACACGTTTTAATGGCGTTGGCGTGGGTCAAATTGTGTCCATCAAGTAACCTTAGCCAAGCATAATGTGTGAAAGTCCGACATATCCTGACATGATTTTATTCCGCGCAAAATATTTTAAGTCAGGTTATGTAGGGTAGTCCTGTATGTAAATAGGTACCTTAGTAAGTTATTTCTTTTTCGGTGAAATCGTTAGGGTCCAAATACTCAAGAATCGCTTCAAGTGAGAGCTGAAAGAGTTGAGCAACAATATACATGTAAGTATGTAACTTAGGCCGAATGCGATGCCAGGAAGAGAATGCCCTCCTCCGCCGCTCTATACATAATGGATAACTAATGCTTTGTGTGCCTAGGTGTGTATAGTGAGATTCGCTGAGGGTTAGGGCGAGCCATGGAGTCTAAATTTAGCTCCAACATGAAAGAATCAATGAGCATCTCCGGTTCATGAATTATAAAGTCCAGAGAGTACGTTTTATGGAGAGAATACCCTCATTTACTGCTACTTTGTACATGTACCCTCCCTGCTTTTCCCTTGAAGAGGTTAAAGAAAAAAGCCTACAACACGGCGACTGGTTCCTCATGCCCCCCTCCCTTCTGTCGGAGTCCCACTTTCTCCCTGACTCCCTACTAAAGAATTCTGGGACAAGGTATTCCGAGTACCGTACCATGAATAGGCTATTCCTATTCCTAGGTAAGTTGGGTAGCGTAATAGACGAGACGGGTTGCTGTTGCTGGAAATAGGACCCTGTCCTCTCTCTCAACTGACGCCATGAGATATATGTTCATAATCCAAAACCATGCAATAAACGAATAAACTCTCTCGACTGTGAAACAAACCCTCTGCCATACACTACTGTATCTATAATCTCATTTTGACGAGGTTTACGAGGACTAACACACATACACACATAGGTACATATTACACACAACCTAGTTTAAGCAGAAGTCAACCTGTACTTTCTCCAAGCTCCTTTCTCTCTCGCTAGCAGTGTAAGTACTACCACCTCTCCGTGGAACTCGTAACGTTATTTCTTACACAAGTCAGGGCTTAGAACGACGTTCTTTCTTCTGTGCCTTTTTCTGGAGTTCAACGGGTTATCCTTATCGCGTAATCACTGCACTACTGTATAAAATGGATATGAACATCAGCACGGACTCCATTGTGAGATTGTAATGCTGATTTTTATTTACGACTATGAGCTTTTTACCTGGAACAATTTTAGTCCATTCGTCTCAGAAGCTTGGACTCTTAATCGGAACTGGACGGGAGACGAGACACAGGGAAAGTTAAGTAAATGCTGGAAGGTAAAACAATTAAACCATAACTATTACTAGTCTAAAGTAAGTACGCGGAACGACACTCGTATCTTGCCTGAAGTGAATAACTGACTGACCTGCCACAACTATCGAGGTAATCGTGGAAATGCTTGCATGCGGAATGCTTTGGATTCTTGATATTGATTTATACGTGTAGAAACGAGATTGGCTAATATACTAGGTCCAAAAGTCCAAATGTACCTTCCTCTGAATAGCACTAGTGCTATATTGGTAATACCAACTTCCAACGAGAGAAATTACTAGGGTTCCCGGCGTTTCGTTTCAAAACGCCATCCGAAACGGAAAATCCGTTTCGTTTCGTTTACGATTTTTTAAAACGGAAGCTTAGCGTTTCGTTTACGTTTCATATTGTAAACGAAACGAAAACGAAACAGCAAAAACGTGAAACGAAACGTAAAACGTCGTTTCATGTTCATGTCGCATGTTCCTTCTCCCGCGTCTCTTCAAATCAAGTCATACGTACATTTACTAGCCGTGCCTCTTCCCTGTACTTCAAATTCATGCATTCTATTCTTTCATATCACAGTCGTACACATTTTTTCTTTTGATTATCCTGCTCTATCCATTATGGCCCGAGATTTTCTGTCAAGTTGCGGAACAGGCGTTCCAGTAGAGCGTTTATTCTCACTTGGACATCTTCTTTTGACCAATACGAGGCTCCGTATGAAGCCAGAGAGAACCTGGGAATGCATATTCCTTAAGTCCTGGTTGAAGTTCGGTGGAAAACCTATAGGCGCTACCTTCATCAATGGTGTTGTACAGAAAGCTTCTGGTGAATTGAACATGTCATAATGTCGTTTACCAATTATGTTATTTGACCAGAACTTTTATGTTATTCGAGTCTAATAGTTATTTATGTGGGACAATTCAATAAAATAAACACTTACTGCGACTAGGGTTCGCTGCCCGAGGTCAATTTTTCATTCCCCGTCCGGGGTTTCCCCGGGGAATCCTCGAAATAGTTTCGTAGTTAAAATTGCCTATATATCTAATTCCAAAGCAAAGGTTTCTGTTATTCTTAGGACAATCGAATTTTTAGTCAAGGACGCACAGCTCATCCAAGGATGATTCAGAATCAGAAAGTTGTGCCCTTAACTAATTACAGAGAAATTCAGACACTGAGAACGCCCACCCATGTGAAGATGTGATGTGGCCATAACGTGAAATGGTAGTCCATCAACTGCAGCCATTCTTGGTTAATCCGTATACATATCCGATCGTTGACAAATGTCAATATTTCGATTTCAAAATACTGGAATTCGCTTGGATTATCATCTACCGCTAACCGCTATGGGCTTTTCTGCTATACCTCTACCAAACTGTTCTACACAGAATACAGGAGAAGTCCGTTATGTGTGCAGCTTATTGTTTCTTTTAGAAAAATACGAGAAGATCGGAAAATAGTGAGAAATGGTCTTACTGTTCACTGATAATTTTATTACATGGATTTGTTACCCATTGACAAGCAAACGCCAACGAAGGGATCGAAAAGTTCAAACTCATTCACAATTTTTTTTACATATGTGTTTTACCAATCTGTTCATTGATATTTGCCAATGCCAATGAACATATTGGTAAAACACATCCTGGTAAGCACATTTTGGTAAAACACATCCGATCAGAGTCTGCACATTCCCACTCTGAAAGGATATGCCCAGGTTAATGTAGGACCCTACACTTAGCGGTAGCCCTTAAGATCCCTTCCATAAGTAATCCAAACATATTCAATTCGATCGGCTTTTCCTGGCACTTCGATGTCATTTTCTTGACTCGTTTCGTTTCAGTATGACTTACGACGGGTCATTATTTTGCCGACTTCGTGTTGTTGTAATTTTGTAATCAAATTTTTTGGAAAAATATGCAAACCAATAGAGTATCTGTATATAGGTATAAAACACAAAATATAATTAATATAGTATTTAGTTTATGCGGATTGCTCTCGTAGTTTTTGCAAATAAAAGTTTTACCCTCGGATTAAAGGTTACATTGTCAAATATCTGTACTTCTTCCTGGTTAAATTTTGTTTTTGGTTTAATTATTTTTGGTTTAACCTTCCTGGTTAAATTGGTTCTACCAAATCAGTACGGATATACAGATATTCATAGTTCAATCATCCGAATAATTCAATATACTGTCATTTATTGTGCACCAATCTTATTTTTCTCAGGATCGATTCTATTAGTATTTGGCAAATTTCCACCATATTGAATTTCCAGCTGATTCAAATCAATCTTGAGCTTTCTGTAGTGATCACGAAGTGCGTTCCGATCGTAGCTGAAAAGTTTGAAAGCCTTACTCGTTCCTGGGCTCATCAGGGATCGTATAAGGTCCGCCACTGTCTCAAAGATTTTCGGGTCTGAAAGCCGATATTAAACATAAACCTATTACGTACTGCATTTTTACACATATTTTGACGAATTAATCGGATTCGAACTATTTCATTGCAGAACTATTAATCATTATAGCGCCATTATATCTGTAATAAAGTCAGCTTTAATTTGAACTACTGCATAACGTGCTACGATTCGGGGAAATATGACCTAGAGGGGCTCAAAGGTTTTGCGTCACTGTACAAAATCGGTGGCTGAAACACCTTAAGATAATGCCTAGTATAATAAGCAGTAAACAAAATAGAAGATGGTACTTACTGTTTAAAACTATGAGCGCTCTAAATGTTTCCGGGAAGTTAGCTTCGTAGTTGATGATGATGTCGGCGTAGAATGGAATACCTAGAGACAGGTAATTTTGATGGAAATTGACCTTACATTTGCATTATAAATTATAACTAAAGCAACACAGTTGTTCTACTTAATTGTTACCACTGTGTGTATCTAGTATAGGTACATAGACTTACATGCAAGACAGCCATGTTCACGAAGGTTGTAATTACTCAGTGATATAATGAAGATAAATTGTGTCACATTGGGTCCCACATCCCGAGAAACTTTGTACGTCTGCTCCAACATACCGGAGAAGTAACGAAAAGCTTTTTTCGTCTTTCCGGTAAGTGCGAGTTTGCGAAAATTCCAATCTGTTCCGAATTGGACCGTCAGGACTGAAATAATGAAGTTTTCAAAATTTAAGCTTATGTAAGAATTGAAAAAGAGTCTGTAGCCACTGTATATCCAGCCGATGTTACTTTCCACTGCAACAAGCAATCGTAACCGTTGTAACCAATCAGAAATAGCAAATTATTTAAAAAACGTTTAGCCCGACGTTGTAACCACTCACAAATTGTTTACATCATTTGGATAATATTTAGCCCCACTGCTTGAAACTTGAAACCAAATCTAAGCGAAACTATTTATATACTAGCCTGTGTGGCCATGGCAACCATTGCCCGTCGCGTTGTCGCCTGTAGTTGTTTACTGTTTTAGCTCACTTTTTGAAAATATCATTGACCAATCAGCATACCGGCCGCGAGTCAGTGAGCTAGCTTCGGTAGGATTTTTGAAATAAAGATTGCTCGGGAGATGCGGTAGATCACACACGATTGTGGTACATTTATTCTAAACTTAGTTAGGTAAACTTAAAACGTACTGGGATGTCCAAAATCATCTCTACCATGAATTCTGTATGGTATTTCATTCTTCAATTCCTCTAATAATCCGTCAGTCAGAACTTCGTCAATTTTATTTGTTTTTCTCCATGCTATAGACTGGATGCTGAATTAGTTTAGTCATGGAATTGGATGGACTTCGTAAATAGACTAAAAATGTATTTAGGATACTGGTGTATTTACCTTTCGTAGTTTTTCTTTAGCCTTGTCCAGATTGAAGTTTCTATCTACAAAGGCATAACAAGTGCATACTGTGGTTTCAAATATCCAACACGAAAATTGAATAAGGATAATGCTCGCTCGCATATCCATCACGGTGTATTTAAATTTTTGTTAAAATGTTAAATTAAATGTTCTTGTGCTCTTAAGCTTGAATTGAATTTGCGGGTTTATCTATGGTCTTACCCCTAATAAATTTGATGAGATACTCATCCTTCTTCATCCAATCTAAATAGAGAACATCTTGTACAGTTGGCCGAAACTAGAATATACAGCATTAAATGTTCAAAAATAATTTAAAAATTTTTAATCCACGATTTTGATGGTTATAATCTTTCCAACAAATTTGTACAAATAATGTTACCTTAGCTAGAGCATCCTTTTCTTGTACTGTGTAATTAATAGCTTCAGCTCCGCCGAAACCGAATACGAAATTTCCTATAACTGCTAGGAATATTAAAGTCTTCATTTTCTTTGTTGGAAAATTGGTAAGCATGTGAGACTGGTAAAGATTAAACTAAAAAAAAACCAACTTGTAGAGTAGAAATAGACATAGGTGTATGTTAGTAAATAATAAATAAAATAAAATGAGCACAACTGCTTTTGTAACTTGACTCAGAGTTCAAGGGCAGAGATTGTTGTGAGTCTGTTGCAGGTCTGATTCTGATTGTGATTTGATTGTGAGTTCCTAGAATCCACAAAAGAATTCAGGTTTCAACAACCTTGATTATTCATCTTCAACAAATCTTCAATAAATCTTCACTTACATTTTACTGAAGTTGTTCTGTCAGCCTGAATTGATGCATAGTTTTAGTTTCAAGTAATTCGTGTTAAATTCGCATCGCACTTTCGAATCCGTTCTACGAATATAATCATTGCTTGAATTTCACGTATGAATTGAAAAACAGTTCAGATTAATTCCAGTTTTTTTTTTACTTGCGGCAAAACAATTGCTCGATTTTCACAATAAGCTCATGGATTCTTTCACTCGAATCTCATTATCCGTGAATTATTCCATTCTTGGTTCTCGATTACAGCACATACATACATCCTAATCTTGTTTTATTGGGTTTTGTGAACACTGACAATACTACGGAACAGAGTCGGGTGTTAGGTTAGGTCAAAGAGAGGGTCAGAGTCAATGGTCAATTGAGGACTAGCTCAAAGTTAATAAATGTATGCTGCGATTTAATGTGAACTGGTTTGAGCTTAGCTGTTACCTAAAATATTTGCATCAGCATTTTAATTTATTCTAAACTATAAATGTCCCACATGTCCTAGAAATCATTGCACCTAAAATTGAAATATTAGTTAAAGTCGACGTAGTTCAAGAATGTTTTCGCGTAGTAGATACATACAAAAATACAATTTATTAGCGAATGCATACAACATATTTTATAGGATGCATTGTTTACTTTAAAATCTTTTGAACAATCTACACGGAATTACCTTGCATAACCGCAGAATATTGATTTGGATCCGGTTTAAAAAAAATAAAAGTTTAACTCTCGGATTAGGTGCTACGTAGTGAAACATCTGTACTTCTTCCTGGTTAAATTGGTTGTAACAAATCAACGAAATACGGATATATTTATTCATAATCCATTCTTCCGAGTAATTTAAAATCCAGTCATTTATTGTGCACCAATCTTATTTTTCTCAGGATCGATTCTATTAGTATTTGGCAAATCACCACCGTATTGAATTTCCAGCTGATTCAAATCAATCTTGAGCTTTCTGTAATGATCCCGAAGTGCTTTCCGATCGTAGCCAAAAAGTTTGAAAACCTTCTTCGTTCCTGGACTCATCAGGGATCTTATAAGGCCCACTACTGCCTCAAATATTTTAGGATCTGAAAGCAGATATTAATCATAAGCCAATTAATGTATTGTTACGCATTAGGACTGTGGCGAGGCTCCATTATTAACTAAACCTAATTTTGGGAATTGGGCGGAAGCTTCACTCCAGACAATGTTATATGGCATGGAAGCCAAATATTTTTGGCGAATAATTCGGTTTCTTATTCTTTCATTACAGAAAAATTACAAATTATAGCGCCATCAGATCCGTAATGAAGTCAGCTTTAATTTGCACTATTGCTCAAATTTTCACGATTTGGGGAAATAGGACCTAGAGGGGCTCAAGCATTTTGTGTCCCTCTATACAAAACTTGATAGCTGGACTGGAACCCCTTAAATCGTGCCTGTTATAAGCAGTAAGCAAAATGGAAGATGGAATACGTGCGGAACAAAATTAACACTTACTGTTTAAAACTATGAGCGATCTAAACGTTTCCGGGAAGTTAGCTTCGTAGTTGATGGTGTGGTCGGCGTAGAATGGAATACCTAGAGACATGGAATATTGATGAAAATTGGCCTTAGAATTGAATTACAAATAAAGCAACACAGTTGTTCAACCTAATTGTTACTAGTGTACGTATAGTGTCCATACATAGACTTACATGCTAGGCATCCATGTTCACGAAGGTTGTAATTAGTCAGTGATATAATAAAGATAAATTGTGTGATATTGGGTCCCACATCACGAGAAACCTTGTACGTCTGCTCCAACATACCGTAGAAATACCTGAAAGCTTTTTTCGTCTTTCCGGCAAGCGCGAGTTTGCGTAAACTCCAATCTGTTCCGAATTGGACCGTCAGGACTGAAATAATGAAGTTTTCAAAATTTAAGCTTATGTAGGAATTGAAGAAGAGTCGGTAGCCACCAAATTACTGTAAGGTATATCCAGCCGATGTTCATATATTCCACTGTAACAACCAATTGTAACCGTTGTAACAAATAACAAATGGTAGATATTTTTTTTTAAAAATTGTAGCCCGACGTTGCAACCACTCACAAATTGTTTACATCGTTTGGATAATATTTAGGCCGACTGTTTGAAACTTTAAGGGTAATCCAACCAAAGTTATATTAATCGGAAGACGCGGTAGCAGGTCACATTCGAGTATGTTACCTTTATTCTAAACGTAGTAATTGGGTAAAATTTAAACTTACTGGGATGTCCAAAATCATCTCTACCATGAATTCTGTATGGCATTTCATTCTTCAATTCATCTAATAATCCCTCTGTCAGAACTTCATCGATTTTATTTGCTTTTCTCCATGCTA